>SNQJ01S0038134.1:19080-43979 GCA_010110895.2 Picea sitchensis | reverse complement strand
ATGCATTAATTAATTGAGGAAATGATACAAATGAAATTAATCCTCTATATTTATTTGAGTATCACTATGAAAAATTATTTAGTGCACTAATTAATTAAAGAAATGATACGAAGTTAATTAATCCTCTATATTGATTTCAATTGTGAGATACTGCAAATTATCAAGCGAAATGAATTTAGCAATAACACAGTGAAAACCAATTTCGAAACAATTATATAAGTTGAAGTCCTTTACTTTGTTTGGTTATGTGTGATTTATCTATTAGTATTTGCACATTAAAACCATTATAATATTAAGATATATAAAACTTGAAAAACAAGGCGGGTCTAAAATTCCTAAAGGTCTCACTTTTACTCCAATATCTCCAACCAAAGCTTTACATGGTGTCCAATTTCAAACTCCATTTCCATATGATCGATATAAAAAAAAGATGAAAAAGTGTGTCGATGTGTGTAGGAGAAAAACAAAAGAAAATAGTTTGAGATCAATTACTATGTAATATATGAGTTATTCAATATGTTCCTCATATCACTTATTAGTGATATGTTGTACTATATATGTTCTTCAATATCTTAACAATTCCATTTTGTTATTATTCAACATCTTCATCACTAAATAGGGCATATTGATTTGAGCGTTGATATTAAAAAATGATTTAGATAAATAAAGGAGTTGAAATGATTTCAACAACTATATAATACAAAACAATAGGGTGCATTTATTTTAGAGATGATACACTGAAAAATGATTTAGAGGAATTAGTTGCTATGATTTCAATAATGACATAATGCAAAACAATTTAATCACCGATGACACAATTTAATTACTAAATTAGTTGCATTGATTTCAGTAATGACATAATGAAAAACAATATGCATTGATTTAGGTGACGAGACAATGAAAAATGATTTAGCATAATCAAGTAGTAAATATCCATTGATTTAAGTGATGATACAATGATAAATTGTTTGGCATAATCAAGTAGTTGTGTTCATTTTAACAATGATATAACATCAAATAATAGGGTGCATTGATTTCAGTGATAATGATATAACATTAAAGGCATTGTTTAAACATTCGACCTTTTGAATTTTTTCACCGAAATCTGGTGAAACATATCTAGGTGAAATCGTCATTTTTCTGTAGTTTAAATTGCATTTCTCAACATATAAATGAGTTCAACACCCTGAAAAACATGGTGGTGGAATTATACAGACTCAATCACTCAAATATGGATTCCAACAATTTTTAGCCGGATTTCAGACAAAATTGATGGGAAAAATGCCCATAAAAATGTCAAAAAGTCAAATGTTTAGACTACGCTTAAAATTAAACAATATAGTGCATTGATTTCAGTGACAATATTATGAAAAATGATTTATCTCATTAATTGATTGAAGAACTGATACAAAGCAAATTTATCCTATATATTGATTTCAATTGCGAGATAGTATAAATTATCAAGTGAAATGAATTTAACAATAAGGTAGTGAAAACCAATTTAAAAAAAAATATTATAAGTTGAATTCATATACTTTGTTTGGTTAGGTGTGATTTATGTATTAGTATATGCACATTAAAACAATCATAATATTAAGATATATTAAATGTGAAAAACTCAGTAGCTCTAAAATTCTCAAAGGTCTCACTTTTAATGCAATCCTATCTAAGAAAACAAGGGATCAAGAAGATAGATTGAGATCAATTACTATGTAATATGTGAGTTATTCAAAATCTTCCTCATATCACTTCTTAATGATATGATGTATCTTAACCATTCCATTTTGTTATTATTCAATATCTTCATCACTAAAAAATGTTACTTTGTTATTATTCGGATTAATAATAATGTAAATTTCAAAGTATTAACTTCATCTTAAACATATACATACAGATAAAGATTATCATCTAAAATTTCATGTTCTTACGTAGATCCATTTAACTCTAGATCTATCATGCGCTGAGAGGGATCAAATCCCTCGAAGTGCAAACCTCCTTTTAGAGTGAAAAACTTGAGGAAAGATTTGCACCTAGAGGGATTTGATCTCTCTTGACACATGATAGATCCAGATTTAAATGGATTTACACTGGTATCTAACAAAGTGGAAAGTATACATTCTTGTTGGTATGTCCATGCATCTTACAAAGTGGTAAGAAGTATTCCATTCATGCATGATTTTACTGACGTGTGTTTTCTTGATAATGATAATTGATGGAAGATGTTCACACTACCGCCGGAGATGCCAAATAAGGGCTTCGTGTTGTAATAAAGTTTTTGAATGTAGGCATTGCCATAATGAGGCCAAAGTATGCTTCATTTCCTTTGCTTCTTTCGTTAGCTATTTTAAGTTCTACGGTTGACTTTGTTTTATATGCCTTGTCAAAATAGAAATAGAAAATTTGTCTCCACTTTTAAATTAATTTGTGAGGGTATAGTCTGGTCTGAACTCATATCTGAAAAGAATTCAATGGACTTCGATTCAGTTGACATACATGATGTACCTCGCCACAAAGTTCGAAAGGTAACGTTCTATCTCGTTTTCCAGTCATGTTATTCATTATGATGCTTTTCTTAATGCTCGGGAACCATATGTGTTGCTTGTAGTTAGCAAAGGTATTATAGGGTGTAACACTATAATATTTTCGAAAGGTAGATTTGAAAGATGTGTAGGTTTAACTTTTATGCTTTTCAAAAAATAAATGGCCAAATTTCTAGTAAATCTTAGCTAACTTGTTGAATTAGTATATTGCTCTTGTTATTTATAGTTATACTTTTGTGTTTGCAGGTTATCTGTTCACTTTGTAGAACTGAACAAGATGTAAGAATTGAACCTTGTTTACTTTGATTACGTCCATAAAAGTTGAGGCAAAAACTCCAATATTTTTTACAAATGATTATGATTTTTGTGAACAAACCTGCGTTACTTGTGGTGTTCGTATGGGAAAGTATTTTTGTGAAAAATGTAATTTTTTTGATGATGATGTACGTTCTTAATGCCTTTTTCAGGTTTAATAATCCTGGTTCATAGAAACAAAGAGTTTACTAGCTCGCACCATGTTCAACCAAAAAGGTTTCATGTAAGAGTGCCAAATGCAATAGAAATGAAATAATAACTTTTGTCTAATTTGAAAATCTCAACAAAATTATGAAAAGATGGAATTGGATATATTTGCTTTTGGTGCTAATTGCACTTGCCACTTTGGTTTTCTAGGATTCAAACAACAATACCACTGTGATGGATGTGGTATTTGCAAGTATGTTTTTCTCTTTTGTATTTGATATCCCTTGCTCTTCTAAAAAGTAATCTTCATACTAATGTGAAATGTATTTAGATGTATTTCTTGCAGTTGACTTTAGCTCGTTGTGTTGGTTTTCAGAACCGACGGAAAGGATAATTTTTTCCACTGTTATAAATGTGGTATGTTTTTTTTATGACTTCTCAATTTATCACCACTTCTTTCCCCTCTGATTTATTGTAGTGTGAGAATAATTTATTTGTCCATGTATGTTTTTGTAAGATGTTGCTACTCTATCCTCTTGAAGGATTGCCACCCTTGTGTGGAAAAATCAATGCACCACAATTGTCTTGTGTTCTTTGAGGTAGGTCACCCTTATTTGTATAGTGTATTAATTGTAGTTTTATTTTTAAATCTTAATCTAGATAGAATTTATTTGGAAATCTAAACCTTCGTTCGTTGACTCCTCTACATTATTTGCTCGACTCTATAAAGGGCATAAATGTATTGCCTTGTGGTCACACTATTCACATGCATTTCTTAAAAGAGATTCACGAGCATCTTTGGTAAGTTTCATATGTGGCCTGTTTTGTGTTGTGGCTCACAACCTCTTGAGATTTTCAAGTCTTTTATAATTTTAGATTATACTCGTTTCTAGTCTGAGCTATCTATACTTTTACACCACTACATATGCTTGCCCTGATATGCCCATTGATGGTACCTTCTTTGACGATCTGTGGTCACAACTTGTTGCAACTTTAATTTGATTTTAAATGTCTTTCCATTCTAATATGTTTATTTGTATTTTGCAGATTTTCTTGTCCAGTGTGCTCCAAATATGTTTGTGATATGTCCAAAGTGTGAGAGAAACTTGACCAAGAGGTATTTTTTTTGGTTATATCATTGTGGTAGATGACAAGATGAACATATTGTAGTCATCTTGCAATGGGTTCTATAGAGAATAGCTTATTATATGTGTTTTTGTTAATTTTGATTTGTCAAATTGGAAACTTGCTTTCGTCTAAAGGAAATTGCATTTTTAAGTTTCTTGAGTGGATTCTGATAACTTTCTTTCGTCATGGAGATTGTTGCCACACTAGTGCCTGAAGCTTACCAGAACAAAATGATAATATTCATGATGTTCATGTGGTATGATTTGTAGGAACATTTTAAATCCCATTAGTAGCGTAAGAGAAAATGCCTCATCCTTTCTCATCGGTCCTCTAAGCAGGTTTGGATCCTATGCAATGACTGTGGAGTAACCTCTGAAGTCAATTTTCACATTGTTGCCCACAAGTGTCAAAGTTGCAATTCCTATAACACACAACAAACTAGGGGATGTCCTTCTGCAAGTTCATGTACATCCAGACTTTGATATGCTCAATGCTCAGATTCATGTATGCCTCTTTGCCACTTGTATGGTTGCTTGTTCACTGTTATGTGGCATGAAAAATAGGTATAGTGCAAATTGCTATGCAATGGCATTACCATAAGAATTTATTGTAGCCATTGATTTTTTTTGTGGCACTACTCTACGGTTGTTTACATTAGAGTGGAATTGATGCTTTGTGCCCACTTGAACAAATACTACAGGTAGTGCATTCTTTGTTCTACAAATCACATGACATGACGAAACAAGTATCAAAGTCTTTGTCTTGCATATCTACACATCATGAATTACAATGGACTACAGGTCTCACTCTTTCTGTATGTGACTTGACCTGAGCATATTCATGTAGGACTTAATGTCCTGTAAATTGAAGTTGCTATTTTAGTTCATTTTAGAGAGTAATGACTGAATTTCTCAAACAATTGAGTTAACTCTCTAGCGATTTGTTAACTAGTTATAATATTTTATTTGGTTGGTTGCATTGAGAGAAGCTAGATGTTCTAGTCCTCTTAAAACCTAGGAGGAAGAGATATGTAGCTTCATGTGTGTAATGTTAATAGTAAAAAGAATTAGCATAGATTCATATTAAGCATATCTCTTTAATCCATCTCTATTACTAGGTTAAGATGAACCTATGCTAGAGATATTTCGGTCCTCATATTTCCCTCTCATAATGAATGACCATTAATTAAGCAATTAGTTACTCAAGATTAGATTATTTAGCTAAGTGTGATTATTAATTAGTGGTTAATTACATTCTATGCAACTATTTAGTTGAAAACTAATTTTAAATTGTTGAAAACCTAATCCATGTGGAGAAGGAATATGAAAAGTAAAGTGTAACGGTCATTGGAGTCCAAGAGACCCTTGGAAGATGAACCAAAGGGGCCTAATCACACTTTATCCATTCGTGTGTCCAACAGCGGTATCAGAGCAATATAGCTCTTCGGGCCTATGGTAGTTGTTCATAACATTTCTGCGTTTCCTTTCCTCCTGTGTGCAGAAACGTCCTTGTGCAGGCCTGTCCTCTCTGAATATTCTCTGGGCTCCTCTTCTTGCTAGTCAACTTAGACCTAAGCGGTTATTTTATGGGTGACCGTTTCAAAGCGTCCCATGCCTGAGCGTGGCAGGTGTTTCTTTAACCCCGAATTCCATTCGCAACACTGTCGAGACCTTGTCTCTCTACATTTCCAGTGCCAGGCTTATTGATCAAACAAATCTTCATTCTCACTTCCAACGACCAGGGCAAGGGTTTTAATATAGCTATCAATGATTTCATCCCTGGTATGATTCATTGGTCAATACACAATCATTTACTTACTTTGCCCTTTCATCTCATTTGAAAGGACCCCTCTGTTTAATCTACGCTATGTGAAGTCTGCAAGAGGACTGTGAATCTAGTGCATGAGGTCATGGGGTTCGTGTGGATCACTGCAGGTGGTGAACGACTCCAATTAATGGAGCTCAATTGTTAATTGTTCGACTGAATCAAAGCATGCAATTTTTATGAATTAAAGCACGCGAGGATGTTCGGGTATGTCACATCGGGCCTCCCATGATCAACATATTGTAGTTCACGATTTTTAATAGAAAAATGAATGGATGCATGGTAGCTTCCATGTTTTTTCTGCCTTTTGGTTGAATTGTTGCTATGATCCGACTGTGATATGCGACTGGTCAACAAGAAATATTTCTTATCAATTTGTTTTCTCTGTTTAAATCTACGCTATGTGAAGTCTGCAAGAGGACTGTGAATCTAGTGCATGAGGTCATGGGGTTCGTGTGGATCACTGCAGGTGGTGAACGACTCCAATTAATGGAGCTCAATTGTTAATTGTTCGACTGAATCAAAGCATGCAATTTTTATGAATTAAAGCACGCGAGGATGTTCGGGTATGTCACATCGGCCCTCCCATGATCAACATATTGTAGTTCACGATTTTTAATAGAAAAATGAATGGATGCATGGTAGCTTCCATGTTTTTTCTGCCTTTTGGTTGAATTGTTGCTATGATCCGACTGTGATATGCGACTGGTCAACAAGAAATATTTCTTATCAATTTGTTTGGGTAATTTTGATACTATTTGGGTCTTGATGACTGGAGGTTTAATACGTTATCTCCATGCGGACTCCGCCAATTTGAGCTCTACAAAACCCTAACGGATTATCATCATCCAACGCCAAAAGTGACTCTTCCTATCGTTGGAGCGAGGGTACAGATCTGAGCATTGAAAAGGGGTCGTCGAATAACTTTTTCACCAAGAAGAAAGCTTGAATAACAACGCTGCTTCTGAATGATGATCATGCCGACTGCTCACTTGACGAATAGAGAACAAACTTTGGATTTCCAATCGACCTCATTTCCATATTAGAGTATAAGATAAAATTGCTTCTCATTTTCACTTCAGATTGGTTGGTCTGTGTAGAGGCCAGTGCTCCTTTGTACCTTGCTATTGTTCTTAAAGATCTCGTTGTTGAGGTTTTGGAACTTGCTTGGTATGTGCAATTCTTGGGATGAACTCTATTACAATACACACAAGGATATATCATCTTTGTTGCAATCTTCAATCGAATGGGATGCCACATCGCAATGGTGAATTGCATCATAACGAATTCTACTAGTAGAGTTGCTCTCAACCAACTTTTAATAATATACTCCAGTCGTATTCAAAGCATGTGATGATGAGTATTTTCCAAATAGGTGAGTATGTTCTTTTGAGCTCCATATGCACCATACTTGGTGTTTTGACAACAAATTAGAATAGCTTGCAAGGAGCTTGAGTGATGGCAAAGAGTATCAAATACCAATGTTCTTTACAGAAGGGAAAGCTGTGGATAGAAGTCGACACCTTTCATTTGCTAAGTCTGCACATTTGAGTTTGTATTTTTGAGTTTAATTGTTCAAGGGTGGAGTTGTAAGAAAATATGTGACGTCTAATTCTGTCTATATGGATCGAGTTGAGGAACTATTAGAGTTATTGAACACTCTAGTCCTCTCTTCTGTGGATAATACAATCACCATTGGCAAAACTACTTTGCAGTCTGTTGTGACCTGCTTGCAAGTTATGCAAGTCAAAGCAACACTGCTGCAAACTCATACTCGTCTTCTTCATGATGCACTTGAGTGACAGAATCTGCAACAACATTATGAACTAGTTCTTGTTCAAAACCCTCTTTTCAAAGATGATGAAGATGATGTTTCCTATTCAAATCAACAACCAGCGCAGTAGCCACTTAGTGAGCTAGCTCCAGATTCAAGTAGAGATAACTATTATCTTCCTCTTTCTAAGCGGATCACCAGACCTTGGGTAGAAATCACGAAGAACGAGCATATAATATGTATCAGATATGAAAAGGATGTCACCTTTCATAATCCAGATTACAACAAGCCAATCCATTTCCTGAGTGTTGGACCGCTACAAGAAAGTTCAAATTCACCTTCTCTAGTTGAAGAGTAGATTCATAAATGCCAACATTGCCAGTGAGTTGGCCACATGGAAGATCGGTGTTTCGATCTTCATCCTTGCGAGCATTGTGGACAACACAATCACACTTTAGATAGGTCTTTTAAACGCAAGACAACTACAAGAGTAAATAAACACTATGGGTGGATTTCTTCTTGGCGATGGTCATCAACAGTCAAGAAGATATGTCAATGATACCGACGAATCCAGTCTCGAGTATTGAGGCATTTTACAGTGAAATGATTTTCATCTTCTCACTTTGTACCTGACAGGGGGGAACAACATCAACAAATGACATTTGGGCTTCCAGTTTCAAAGTATTATCAATCGAGCAATAACAAGTGAGCGTGATTGCTTTGTGGTTTTCCTTAAACCACCACTTAGTAGAAGACCTACAACTTCTGCTAGACAATAATTTGTGGTTTCCCTTAAACCGCCACTCGATAGAATACTTTTAGCTTCTTCCACATCACATTTTATGGTCATCTTTAAATTTTCAACATTGAGAGCACTTCCAATTAGCAGAAGACATCATCAACTTCCATATTCTAGCTAACTTAGGAAATGTTCAGGGAACCATTGAGCCTAGAGCACAGTTCCAAAGTTTGTGGTCGTCCTTAAACCACCAGATTAGTTTTTGGTCTTCCTTAAACCATCATCACCATTTAATAGAAGACATCCGCTTCTGCTAGCCATTCGGTTTGTGGTCATCCCAAAACCACCAAATTCAGAGAGCACATTCAGCTGTCAACAACGACACACTTTGAGATTTGAGCTGCCCACTTTTAGATATCAACTCTCACCTTAGGCTCACATATACCCTTTCAGATTAAGGGGGGGAATGTTGGAAACCTAATCCATATGGAGAAGGAATATGAAACATAAAGTTAACGGTCATTGGAGTCGAAGAGACCCTTGGAAGATGAACCAAAGGGTCATAATCATTGTATATATATGTACCATATATTTAATAAAATATGCGCTTCACACTTTATCCATTTGTGTGTCCAACATAAATCATTATGGACAATATAACGAGATGGTAAGAAATTATGAATTTGGATAAATTATATATTTTTACTAGGTTTTTATTTAAGAACAAAATTTTATATTTGATATTTTAAGGAGAAATCAAAATTTATATAATTAGGTGTCTTCAACATCAACAAAAATAATAACCCAACGAAATTGAAAACTAATCATAAATCATTATGGATAATCTAGAGAGATGGTAAGAAATTCTGAATTTGGATAAATTACATATTTTTTCTAGGTTTTTATTTAAAGAAGAAAAATTGATATTTTATATTTCAAGGAGAAATCAAAATTTACGTAATTAGGTGTCTTCAACATCAACAAAAATAAAAACCTAACGAAATGACATCCTATATATATTTGATATTACTGTGATCTAGTGGTTGATGGATTAAAGTGCAAGGCCTAAAAACAACAAGGAGAACTGGCTAGCCTAGAGCTAGCTTCATAATTCATAACTTCATCACATATGTAGGATTTTCCTTGATTCAACTGATAAGAAATAAGGGGATGAACCTTTTATTAGAGAATTGCTTCCTCATTTGATTCATTTTCATATAACAAACCCTCTTGTAGAAGTGGAGCCTCTTTAAAGAGCTTATCTGCATATGGTGGAAGGTAACATTTACAAATGTGTTCCTTACACCTTCAATTCCTTCCATGATGGGGATGGTCAATAGTTTTCCATCTTATTTTTCCTCTTTTCCCAAGTTAATAGCTTGGAATCCCCCAAGATATGAAGATTGGGAATACCACTTTCTTTCCATCTTATTTTCCTCTTTTCCCAAGTGAATATTGAGCTTGGAATCCCCCAAGATCTTAAGATTGGGAATACCTCTTTCTGATGCAATTTTGAGCAGCAAGCATCCTCTTTTCCCAAGTGAATATTGAGCTTGGAATCCCCCAAGATCTCAAGATTGGGAATACCTTTTTCTGATGAAATTTTGAGCTGCAATCATAGATCATACAATTCAATAGTGTTATTTGTCAATACCTCTTTCTGATGCAATTTTGAGTAGTAAGCATAGATCATGCAATTCAATAGTGTTATTTGTTCCTTTCTCCACAATGGATTTAAAAGAAATTATTGGATTTTCTATTAAGAATAGGGTGTCCCGTGGGCCACAAACCTCTAGGTTTACTATTTATGGTTACACAATTCCTTCATAAGCATAACTTTATCACTTAAAATGGAAAATCATTTCATTTCTTGCTATCCATAGTGCCCAAGCAATAGTGCATGGAAATGGCGTTGGAGTTACTTCACACACACCTATGATTTCTTTTTCCTAAATTTTTTCCTTGTTTATTAGTCATTATCTAGTCTCCTATATTTTAGGAGAGATTATTCCACCTGGAGAATATTCTCTTCAATTGACACTTCAATTTGACTAGTTGAGTTGAATCTAGATGTTGCATTGGTTTTGTCACCAAGAAACATTGTGATCATCACCATGCTAATGAGAAGTAGCCTTGGTTTCATCACCAGACTGGAGCATTACCCTTGATTCCTTGATCTGCTCCTCACTACACTTTGTTTCAGTTAGTTAACTGAAGACTAGTTGACTAGTTAACGCAGCTAGGTGGTGCTTCACTCCCGTAACTGCCTGATAGACTAGACTAGGTGGCAGTTCACTCTTGTAATTGTTGGTGTTTGTCCAGATCACTCTAGACCACCACTATGGTGCATTGTTTCTCCTCCAGCGCGCATTGATTGAGTTATACAAAGTATATCATGTATAAATTATTCATTATTCATTACAGTTAATGCGAATTCTTCCACTCTTTGTCTCTTGCTTATTCTTTCTCAATTTATCTCTGCAAATGTGTGTGGTATTTTCTATCTAGATCTATTTTGTGTAGGTTCAACACATTTACATGGTATCAGAGCTGACAGACTGCAAAGCAAAAACTACACCAAATTTTTTGTGGGTACAAAAGATTGAAGACAACGAAAAGATGGATTTCCCAAAAGAATTCATTCTTACACCTTACAACTACTTTGCATGGAAGGAGAGAATGATGATTCATCTCCGAACCGAGGATTGTACAGGATAAAATTGAATACAGATACAGAACTAACATCAACCATAGAAAAATCCAAGTATTTAAATCGAATGGATGAAGCATTCAAAACAATTTGCAGTCTTATTTCTCTCGATCTCCTTTTTCACATATCTTCCTGTAAGACTCCCAATGAAGCTTGGACCACCTTGGAATGGATCTTTGGAAAACATGATGAGATGAGGGGACACATGCTGGAGGTGGAATTGCTCACATTGGATCCAAAAAGCTTCGACAATATTCAAGATTTATTTACAAAATTCAAGGATTTACTGTCACAACTCAAATCTTGAAGGGTTGATAAATATAAGGAGGAGAAACAAATGGTTCTCACCATTCTCTCCAAACTTGGTCCTAAATTATTTGTGTTTGTGTCTACATTCCTTTCAGTCATATTTGCCTCTAGAGCCACCTAGAAGATGGCTTCTCTTGAGGACTTTATCGAATCCCTCACACAAGAGCAAACCAAGCTCATCAACATGGCCAAAATCAAAGGCCCAAAGGCGCATGCACTTACTGTGCAATATGGCAACCATCAATATGAGAAATCTAAAGATAAAGACAAAAGGAAATCTCATGCACATTCAAAGAAGGAAGGGTACACAAAACCGTTCACTGAAGCCTCCAGATCCAAAGGGGGAAAGGGAAGCAAAGGGGAGAAATGATCATACTGCCATAAAAGATTCCATCCAGAATCCGCACGCATGCAAAAAAAAAAAAATATCTAATGACTCAAATACTTCAGTAAAACAACCTTGGGGATCACATCCCCGAGGGTGACAAGAAGAAGAAGCCAAAATATTAGAATCCCAAGAAAGGAAATTCTAGCCATGCCTTGATTGCCATCAACTCCTCTCTCAATGCTTGGATCGTAGATTCAGGAGCATCACATCACATGGCTGCCACAAAAGCAGTCTATTCTTCATTGGATGCATGCAAAGTTCCTCCTATTATGATGGGGGACAACTCTCCAGTCGAAGTCACCAACAAAGGAAGGATTGAACTCACCAACGGAAGCTTCGAGAATGTGTTGCACGTTCCTAAACTTTCCGTCAACCTTCTCTCTATGTATCAGATGAAGAATTAAGGCACTGGAAAGAAATTCATATTCACACCAAATGCAATGGACATCTATGACATGCAAACCAACTCCAGGGTTGCTACCAGTGAGGTAAATCATCAATCTAGATTGTATACATTTTCTGAATTTATTGAACCATATTCTGCTTTACTGTTTATCCATGCTGATGAAAGTAGTAGGATATGGCATGAAAGTTTTGGACATTTGAATTTCAGATATATGCAACATCTTAGCAAGCAAAGATTGGTTGATGGTCTACCAGACATCCATTTCTCCAAGGGAGTATGTGAGGGATGTGTTCTTGGAAAACACCCTCAAGACAAATTCAACAAAGGAAAGTCTAAGAGAGCTCATGCACCTTTATATTTGATCCATAGTGACCTCATGGGTCCTTTTCCACTTCCATCTATCAGCAAAGTGAGGTTTTTTCTCATTTTTGTTGATGATTTCTCACGTTTCACATGGATTTTCTTTCTCAAGAAAAAATTTGAGGTCTTTCAACACCTCAAAGATTTCAAAGCCCTAGTTGAGACATAGTCCGGAAAGAAAATCAATGTCCTCCGAACTGATAATGGGGGAGAGCATGTCAATCATGAGATCCATAATATTTTTCATGAGGTAGGGATTCAGTTGTAGCACACAGTGTCCTATACTCCGCAGCAAAATAGAGTTGTTGAGCGGAAAAATAGATCTCTAAAAGAGATGGCATCTTGCATGTTGCATTCAAAGTCACTACCACAGATAATATGGGTCGAAGCACTTAATTGTGCAACATACATCCAAAACAGATCTCCCCATAGATATGTCAAGGATAAGACCCTCTATGAGGCTTGGAGCGGCTTCAAACCGTAAGTGACTCACTTTCGTATTTTCGATTCACGTGCATGGGCCCAAATTCCCTTTGAAAAGAGGAAGGAACTTGATCCACGGATCACTAAGTGTATTTTTGTTGGATACCTCGATAGTTTGAAGGGATATAGACTTATTGATCTTTCCTCGGACTGACTCATCATTGAGCGAAGTGTCCAATTCGAGGAAAGTGTTTCACATGTACCTCAACAGCCGCATGCAGACACCTTCATTATTCCACCTGTTCGAGATGATGAGCATGCACATGCCTACTCTTCTCCAGATGAGAGTTATGATTCATAGGACTCAGATGATTCAGATACAAAGTCAGTACAATCAGATGCAGAGTTAGAGCATCTAGATGGAGATGCAGATCCAAAGCAGAGGCCCAAGTGGGAAAAAACTATTATTCAGGATGCAGGGGATCTTGTTGGTGATCCTGTCGATACTAAGAGAACTCGATCTGATTTCGAGAAGCCTCCTGTTGCACTCACTACCACTGAACCATTTCCCTCCAGGCATCTTTTCTTGGTTCAATCTTCAGATCCATAGTCTTATGGCAAGGCCGTTGGAAATCCCTTTTGGGAATCCGCCATGCAGGAGGAGTACAAATCCCTCCTTGAGAACCAGACTTGGGATCTGGTTCCCCTTCCTTCTGGAAGGAAACTTGTCAAATGCAGATGGGTCTACAAGACCAAGAGTGCAACAGATGGACATATTAGTAGATACAAAGCCAGGCTTGTTTCCCAAGGATTTCAACAAGTGCATGTTATTGACTATGATGAGACCTTCGCTCCAGTAGTGAAGATGGATTCCATACAGTTGGCACTTTCCATTGCAGCAACCAAGGTATGGGAAGTCCATCAGATGGACGTGAATAATGCATTTCTTCACGATGATCTCTCTAAGGAGATCTATATGGAGCAGCCCCGGGGATTTATGCAGGACTCATCTTTGGTCTATCGACTGAAGAAGTCCCTTTATGGCCTCAAGCAGGCTTCGAGGGCATGGTATGCCAAGATGGACTTATACCTTCTGTCACAGAAATTTGTACATTGTAAATCAAACCCAAATGTCTACATGCTCAGGACGACTAATTCACTTCTACTCTTTATTCTGTATGTTTATGATTTGTTGATCACCGGTTGCTCGAATTCAATGATTGTTGTAGTCAAGAGGATTCTACATGACAGGTTTTTGATGATGGACATGGGTCCACTACACTTATTCATTAGACTCGAGATCAGTCAGGATGCATTAGGCATCAAACTGTCTCAGGCCAAGTATGCACAAGATCTCCTTGAGAGATTTCACATGACAGGCTGCAAGACTGCTCCGATTCCTTTCCTATCATGAGTCAAACTTGAGGATGGTGGGGACACTCCATTGGTTGACATCACATTGTACACACAACTAGTGGGTAGCTTGTTGTATCTCACACACTCCAAACCAGACCTCTCCTATGCAGTTGGGGCAGTTTCCAGATTCATGCAGAAGTCGCATGAGCTACATTGGAAGGATGAAAAGCATATCCTTTGATATGTACAGGGCACCATCACCTTTATGATTCATTATGCAACAGACTCTACATTAGATCTCATCGGGTTTACTAATTCTGATTAGGCTAGCGATAACACTGATCGCAAGTCCACATTTGGTTACTCACTCAGTCTTGGTTCCAGGCCTATCTGTTGGTCGAGCAAGAAGCAAGCTTCCATTGCTCTATCTTCATCCGAGGTAGAGTACAAAGGGGTAGTTAACATAAGCATTCAGGCTATGTGGCTACAACATTTTCTCACTGAGTTGGGCATTCAGTTTCATCGGTCGATCGTCAACTGGTGTGACAACCAGAGCATTCTGAAGTTCTGCAGAGATCCAATTCAGAGGCAGTGGATGAAGGACATCGAGATCCAAATGCACTACATCCATGACTTATTACATGAGGGGATCATCGACCTACAATTTTGTCCTTCATCAGAACATACGACAAACATCTTCACCAAGACATGTTCACTGAGTAGAAGTTCCATTCTTTGCAAAGTCGTCTTGGAGTGAAAGACACATTTGCCTAGCAACTATTAGTTCTTCTTTTTACATACATTGTACCTTGACGGGGGGGTTTTCCCATGAGGTTTTCCCTCTTTCCTCACTTTATTTTCAGTGTATCTTTTGTATTTGGGTACCTAACATGGCCTCATTGTCGGGACCCATTCTTTATTTTCACTATAGTGATGTTCAGGGGGTGTGTTGGAGTTACTTCACACACACCTAGGATTTCTTTTTCCTAAGGTTTTTCCTTGTTTATTAGTCATTATCCAGTCTCCTATATTTTAGGAGAGAATATTCCACCTGGAGAGTATTCTCTTCAGTTGACACTTCAGTTTGACTAGTTGAGTTGAATCTAGATGCTGCATTGGTTTTGTCACCATGCAACATTGGGATCATCACCATGCTAATGAACATTAGCCTTGGTTTCATCACCATACTTGCACATTACCCTTGATTCCTTGATCTACTTCTCACAACACTCTGTTTCAATCAGTTAATTGAAGACTAGTTGACTAGTTAACTCAACTAGGTGGCAGTTCACTCCCGTAACTACTTGAGAGACTAGACTAGGTGGCAGCTCGCTCCCATCACTGTTGGTGTGTGTCCATATCACTCTAGAACACCACTATGGCACATTGGTTCTCTTACAGTGTGCATTGATTGAGTTATACAGAGTATATAATGTGTAAATTATTCATTATTCATTACGGTTAATGATAATCCTTCCATTCTTTCTCTCTTGCTTCTTCTTTCTCAATTTTTTTCTGCAAATGTGTGTGGTATTTTCTAGCTAGATATATTCTGTTTAGGTTCAACACATTTACAAATGGCTTGTGCTTTGATATTGTTTTATCTTTATACCATCCTTCAAAGCAATTGGAAATATAATCCCCTTAAACTTTCCCTTTCCTTTGTAAGATTTGGAAACTTCCATCATTTTTTTTGTACAAGGGAAATGCACTGATAGATGTTGGAATACTGAGAGGGGGGCTGAATCAGTATGAACACTTTTACCACTTTTAACCACAATATATAAAATTCAACTTAACCAACAATATATCATTAGTATATCATCAATATATCATTAGTATATCATGTGCATATAAACATAAGAAAGATCACATCAACAACATCACATCAAGTACAGAATACACCATAATTTACGTGGAAACCCAAACTGGAGAAAACCACATAATTTTTTCTTATATATCAAAGAATACATTCATTGGAAGCACCAACTTCCCAATTCTCTAGCTACAACTGAAAGGAGGCTACGACCCCGTATTTACATGCTCCAACTTGAAGGAAGCTACAAATCCCGAAATTCTTTGGCTCCAACCAAAAGGAGGCTACGACCCCTTGATTCTTAGGATCCAACCCGAAGGAAGATCCAACTCCTTGATTCTCTGGCTCCAATCAGAAGGAGGCTACAACCCCATTTCCTTACCCTGTCCCGCCATCCTGAAATACAAATGTAGACCAACTGTCACAACCACAATCTCTGCCATTTTCAATACCACTGTCACTGTCATTGTCACTTTCATTGCCATTGTCACATCAATCTATTATCACTACCACTGTCACATCAACCTATAACCTATCAACCTGTCACTGTATCCAACTTGTCACTGCCAACCTGTCCCTGATCAACGATACTCAACCAAATCCTCTCACATGGATCATGTACCAAGGTACACCATTATCAAGGTGTACCATCAATGGTGTACTCAACCAGATCCTCTCACCAAGATCATATACCAATTATATGCCTCAACCATGCACCTAATATGTGCCTCAAGCATGCGCCAATGCCTCAACAATATACCAAGGACTTGCCTTAAGCATGCACCATAACATCATCAACATGTAACCCTAAAAACATGCATATAAAAATACTTGTAACTCTTTAACATACCTAGTGTATGTGATTACATACCTTTAGACCTTCCTCAACTTCAACAACAACATAATAGCATCTTCATCAAACTTTACCTTAGTCTCACATGACTAGTTTTTGGATTAGTCACAAACCCTAATTTTCAACAAGCATAACTCTGTACCTGTAATGAATACATGTATGAAACTTGTATACAATATTATTAAATATACTCTCTGCAATTCCTCCAAGTTTCACTGCTTGGAACATCCCAGAAAATGAGTTATAACAAAAATGAAAAACCTTGTTGAACTCTAGCTTATACTAGAGAGTGGAATTGTAGAGCATGCCCCGCACAGAATATTTGATATGTAGATATGAAAATCATACAAAACATACTATGGAATGTACTATATCCAATGCATTTGGTCTCACTAAATTTGGATCCTTTATGAAGAAGTTATGACTGTTTTACCTGGAACACTTGTTTGACACTAATTTCCAGACTAGCCCAAAACCCTATTTTTCGCAGAGTGTATCTCAGAAAATACTACGACCCAAAAGCTAAAATTTTTACCACGTGTGCCTTGAAATGTCTTCTCAACCTCATCCAATTTTTACTATTTGAATCATTCTAGCAAAAAATGGTAATATGACCTTTAAATAACATACCTTAGAACACATCATCACAAACTTCATCCTCCCTTGGAATTTCACCCTTGGGCCTTATTTACTTCATCTTCCCTCTTAAATTCACCTCAGATATCCTTGGTTAGCTCAGATAAGAATAACTTACTCACATAGAATATATTCAATAGAATGTGTGTGTGAATGTACTTATGAGTGACTTCTTGAGGTGTATATATACTTTTTCTAAGTAAACTCTTTCCTTAACTTTAGGGCTTCTTGAACTTTCTTGTTACAACCACTTTACTCTTTCATTAATGAATTGAAACCAATTAGGGGCTTATTAATCCATATTATGACCAACTAGGGGCTTCTTAACTCATCTTTGTGGCTTCCAACTTCATGACCTCATAACTCCTCAACCGTGAGGAACCACGTGGCTTACCACTTATCATCGGAAACAACATGACGAGGACTATCCATCCATGAGTGAGTTACCTACATTTACACTGTCCTTCGTGATTTTTTTCCTTGATCAAATTTGGGTTCCATAACCACACATCTTAGGCTTCATGTAGACTACATCAAATGTACACATCACATCTACTGACATCAACCACTTATCAATGACAACTGACTCACCATCAATCTCAACCACATCTCTAGGGATTCTAGACTTCTCCAAGGGTTGACATCAATGAAAACCAACGGTCCAAACCAATTGTTCAACAATTTCCCCACTTGGAATTGATGGCAACACCAACATTGATGAAAACACTGATGCTCCATCACTGATGCTCCCCCTGTGACCTTTTCTGCTCATCAATGTTTCTCACTATCCCACTTTAACATCAATGGAAAAGGGTCTCTCTCCTGGGGGTTGCTCCTCCTGTCTTCATGCATCTGTTCTTTCTCTCTATTTTCATGCCTTTGTTCTTTCTATTCTCTATTGTCATCATGGGAAAAAGGAGAACTCCCCATGTTGGTATGTCTCCCCCTATCTGTATGCTATTGATCTTCCTTTCTAGATCTCTTTCTCGAATGATTTCTCTTCCCTTGAATTCTCTGCAAGATGTCGTGCAAATCAATGTAGGGCTACATGTAAGTGTTTCCTTTCCTCTCTTCCAGTGCTTGATAATTTTCCATTGGTGCTTCCTATTGTAATTCACTGACATATACAAAAAACATTCATTACTTGATTTCTTTAGATGTCCACTTGACCATACTTGTTCAATGATTTCTTTCTGATGTTATAACTTCCACTGACGATTCCAATTGTCAATCCATTGTTATGGATCTTCTCTGACCCATTTATTTTGTACCTACTAAGCATATCAAGAATCCATCTCTATCCATATGTCACAAGTTGTCCATAACTATGTTACTCCATTGTCCACAATGCTGACCCATCTGTCACTGTACTATCATGAAGGTTTCTCTGCTACAATTGATCATCACATATTCTTGTTCTTCAAACTGAATCAAATGTATCCATTGGTCTTCTCTATCTAAAAACCATACTTTATATTGCTGGAACAACCCGTAGTGAATATATCCCTACCTGAATGCATGTGTGGAATACTACTTCTCAATCGATCAATCTATCATTTTGTACTTCTGCCATATGACCACTATGAATATGTCTCTACAAATGATTCACATTGCTTGAAGGATGGTTCTTTGGTTTGTAGAGCTACTACATAGACTCCCCCTGTTCAACATTCATAATGTTGGGAGTCTCCAAGCCAGATGGCTCAGAACAGTGGAGGAATTTTCCCTAATGCGGAGTAATCTTCCTCTACGTCTGTAGATTCATCATCTTCTTTAACTCTGCCTTCTTCCTCTTTGCCTGTGGATTCTTTATGATCTTGCACTACAATTCCCGAGAGTACAAATTCTTGGGCATGTTCCTTCTCTTCTTCTCTTCTTTCTCGTACTACTGCGAATCCTGTGATCTCTGGGACCTGTTCTTTATTTACCTGCTCTTCTTGTCTTTCTTTTCTTCTCCAAACCTTCATGTGTTTGACATCGATGTTTTCTTTCATGGAGGGATCTATCATGCTTATGCAATTCCAAGTTATGTGACCATAATTGTGGCATTTGTAACATTCAATGTTATGTGGGACCACATAAGTATCACTTCTTCCATATGCTCTGCAATCTACAAACTTATGTCCAAAGTTAGTACAATTAAAACAATAACCATAAAAAAAAAATTGATACCTGAGAGTGAATGATCTTCTTTGTGATGTAGTCCTTCTGAATTCATGCCTCGGTTGATCACAATCTTGTCTTATGTTGATTCCATCATCAAGATTGAAGCTTCTTTGTTGTCTGAATGTAGAGGGTCTTCTTTGATATATGTTTCTTCTATAATCTTCTTTTTGAGTCTTTTGCACTTCTAGAATTTTCTTTTTTAGGCCCTTGCATTCTTCCTTCTTCATAGAACCTTTGATGACCTATGCATAACTCTTAGGCTTCTCTTCATTTTTCCCTTCTGGTAGCCTGTAACTTTTCTCTTCAACTTCCTTTACTAATTATGTGGATGTTTCTCTCTCTTCAATGTTCTTGTTGAGCTTGACGATTTTAACTCTCAATGTGACAACTTCTTCTTCAAGCTTGTCAACCTCTTCTTTTTTCTTCATCATCTAAATCTTCATGAATTCTTCTATCCTATTTGCTTCTTCAAGTTTGGTCTTCAATGTGATTATTTCTTCTTCAAGTCTTCTTTCTTCTTGACCAAATTCTACTTTAAGTTGGTTTAAATCCTCAGTTCTTTCCTTAAGATGATCTGTAAAAATCTTCTCTCTCTTCTCTGCTTCCTTTATTTGTGTTGTCATTTTGGATTCCAGACACTTCTTTTCATCCAAGTGACTTGTGAGAGTTTATTCAATCACGTTGGCTTCTTCTAGCTGATCTTTTAGTTTCATGATGACCCATTGGGATTCTTTGTAACTTTCTTGAGAATTATTCTTGACTAATTGTTCCTCAAGAGACTTGATCTTCTTCCTTTCTTTTGTCAATTCGTCTAAAGCACTGATTAAATATACTTCAAGGTATAATATACCTTCATCACAATCTTCTTCTTATGAATCTGTCTGACATTACGGGCATCTTTCTTCTTGTTATGTACATGCACTTTCTTTAATTTTCTCTGCCTTTGTGGTAGAAGGGGATTCCTTTGAGTAGAAATTATGTAGCTTATACCAAAGTTCTTTGGATGATGAACATTTTCCCACTTTAACTTTCATCGAATTAGGTAATCCTTCCATGATGAAATCCATTGCAATTTTGTTGTTCCTTTTCAATTCTTTCTTAGTTGCAGTCTTTGGATTCTTTGAACCAGTGTATCCTGTAAAAACTGAGTACCAAACATCATATCCCCATGTTTGTAAAAAAGTTTTCATTTTGATGCTCCACATCTCATACTACAGGCCATTCTGACCATCAAACTGTGGTATTCCATTTCTATAAAAACTCTTTTTTTGTATGATATTCCTTCCAATGGTTAAAATATTTCCTTAAGGAACCTGCTCTAATACCAATTGTTAGAATACTGAGAATGGGGGTGAATCAATATGAGCGCTTTTACCAATTTTAACCACAATATATAAACTTCAACTTAATCAATAATATATCACCAGTATATCATCAATATATCATGAGAATATAAACATAAGCAACATTAGATCAACAACACCACATCAAGTACACAATACACCAGAATTTATGTGGAAACCCAAATAGGAGAAAACCACAAAATGATTTCTTATATATCAAATAATACATTCATTGGAAGCACCAACTTCCCAATTCTCCAGCTGCAACTGGAAGGAGGCTATGATCCCCTATTTACAGACTCCAACCTGAAGGAAGCTACAAATCCCTGAATTCTCTTGCTCCAAATAGAAGGAGTCTACAACCCCCTGATTCTCAAGCTCCAACCCCCTGATTCTCAGGCTCCAACCTAAAGGAAGCTCCAACTCCATGATTCTTTGGCTCCAACTGAAAGGATCCTACAACCCCCTTTCCTTTCCCCGTCCTGTCGCCCTGAATTATAAGTGTAGACCAACTATCACTACCACAACTTATGCCATTGTCACTACCACTGTCATTGTCACTACCACTATCACATCAAACTGTAACTTGTCAACATGTCACTGTATCCAACCTGTCACTATAAACCTATCACATCAACCTGTCCTTGATCAACGATACTCAACTAGATCCTCTCACATGGATCATGTACCAAGGAAACCTCTCAACTAGATGTCCAATATTACCAACAGATGCCTCTACAAAGCATGTACCAAACCATCAACCCATACCATACCAAACATTAATCGTGTACCACAACATGTACCAAACCGTTCATCAACCATGCACCATAACCTCTACCATATGCCTCAACCATCAACCATGTACATCAACAACATATCAAGTATTAGTCTTGCACCATACCATGTATCAACCATGTACATCAATCCTATACCATATCACTCAATCATGCAATACACCATGTACCATAGGATATATCAAGAAAGTACCATCAATGGTGTACCCCAACAAAGTACCAAACAAACAAGATTACATGCCAATTATATGCCTCAAGCATGCACCTAATATGTGCCTCAAGCATGCACCAATGCCTCAACAATATACCAAAGGCTTGCCTCAATCATGCACCATAACATCATCGACATGTAACCCTCAAAACATGCATATAAATATACCTACAACTATGTAACAAACTTGGTGTATGTGATCACATACCTGCGGACCTTCCTCAACTTCAACAACAAGAGAATATCATCTTCATCAAACTTTACCTTAGTCTCACAGGACTAGTTTTTGGATTAGTCACAAACCCTAATTTTCAACAAGCATAACTATGTACTTGTAATGAATAAAGGTATGAAACTTGTACCCAATATTATTCAATATATTCTATGCAATTCCTCCAAGTTTCACTACTTGGAACATCCCATAAAAGGAGTTATAGCAAAAATGATAGACCTTGCTGAATTTTGGCTTATTCTAGAGAGATAACTTGTAGAGCATGCCACACATGGAATATTTGATATATAGATATAAAAATCATACACAACATACTAAGGAATGTACTATATCCAATTCATTTTGTCTCACTGAATTTTGATCCTCTATGAAGAAGTTATGACTGTTTTACCCGAAACACTTGTTTGAGACTAATTTTTGGACTAGCCAAAAACCCTATTTTTACCACAGAGTGTATCTCAGAAAATGCTATGACCTAGAAGCTGAAATGTTTACCACATGTACCTTGACACGTCTTCTCAACCTCCTCCAATTTTCACTATTTGAATCATTCTATAAACAATGTTACAATGAAAATGGTAAGATGACCTATAAATAACATACCTTAGAACACATCATCACAAGACTTCATCCTCCCTTGGAATTTAGCCCTTCTTTGCTTCATCTTCCCTCTGAAATTCACCTCATATCTCCTTGGTTACCTTAGATAAGAATAAATTACTCACATAGAAGATATTCAATAGAATGTGTGTGTGAATGTACTTATGAGTGACTTCTTGAGGTGTATATATACTTTTTCTAAGTAACCTCTTTCCTTTACTTTAGGGATTCTTGAGCTTTCTTGTTACAACCACTTTGTCCTTTCATTAATGACTTACAACCAATTAGGGGATTTTTAACCCATATTGTAACCAACTAGGGGTTTCTTAACCCATTTTTGGGGCTTCCAACTTCACGACCTCATAAATCCTCAACCATGAGGAACCACGTGGTGTACCACCTATTATCAGAAATGGCATGACAAGGAATATCCATCCATGAGTGAGTTACCTACATTTACACCATCCTTCATGACCTTTTCCCTTGATCAACTTTGGGTTCCATAACCACACCTATGAGGCTTCATGTAGACTACATCAAATGCACCCATCACATCTCCTCACATCAACCACTCATCAATGACAACTAACTCACCATCAATATCAACCACATCTCTAGGGATTCTAGACTTCTCCGAGGGTCGGCATCAATCTCCAAGGGTTGACATCAATGACAACCAACGGTCCAAACCAATTGTCCAACAATAGATGATAAATAGATTCATTATTGTTTTTACACAGAATACAAGTACCTAGGCCGAGCCATGTCTTTTTCATACAATTGTCCTAGGTAAGCACTTTGGTAAATAATGCTTGTAAAGAAAAATCCTAGTTTTTAAAGCATCATTCAACATCTGTATTATAGGATTCCACCATCTTTTATTTTCTCCTTCTATTTTCTCCTCCATCCTATCTTCGTTGTATAGTTCCCCAAACCTTTATTCATTAACCAAATGACTTCATATTTTTCATCCTCAAGTCTAATGGCATTGTGTTTAAGGTTGGAAATGTACTGTTGTCATTTTTGTGCATTTTCTCCTTTGATTTCTGATTGTCTAGATGATTTCCAACCTTGAGTCCGAATAGGACTAGACCTTGGATTAGCTGCATATGCTAGGATATAGATCTTATGTTATTATAGGAATTTATTTTAAGGTTATGATAGCTCGAAGTTACTTGAACAAAATCCACCCATGTGTCCTTCCCAACTCTTACTCTATTTCATTTTCCTACCTTCCAAACCAACCATTTTCCGAATAGTGGAAAGATTCGCTAAAAACTCACTAAAGCCTTCCAAATCACAAATGATCATCTAAATGCTTTACTTCCCTTCTAATCTTGTACTCCATTGGCCCAAGGGCTATATACTTCGCCACTATCACTTTTCCCCATAGCCTTCATTTTGCATCATTCTCTAGAGGCTTTGTATCTGCTAATGCTTGGCCAAATGGGTGGATGTGTTTTAAGTCTCATCCCCTTGCCTCTTTCATCTTTGTGAGTTTTTTCTACTTAGTTTGGGGTATTCTTTCCTTTTCTCATTTCTCTATCCATTGAAAACTAAAGCATTTTCCTTGGATTTTTTCCAACATTCATTTAGGAATGTGTGCTAAAGACAATGAATAAACATGAATCCCCTTTAAAACGGATTTCACCAAGGTCTACCTAATACACCTAATACTTCTAGATGACCATCTATAACACCAATTTGTCATCCCACCCAACCCAAGATATTTTAACTCATTATCAAAGGGTAAAGGGTAATGGAGTAAAGAGGCAACATTTGATAAAAACAATTCTTCCTCCAATCTGTTAAATAGAATTGAGGAGTTG
>SNQJ01S0038134.1:9037-19070 GCA_010110895.2 Picea sitchensis | reverse complement strand
CTCTGTTTAAATCTACGCTATGTGAAGTCTGCAAGAGGACTGTGAATCTAGTGCATGAGGTCATGGGGTTCGTGTGGATCACTGCAGGTGGTGAACGACTCCAATTAATGGAGCTCAATTGTTAATTGTTCGACTGAATCAAAGCATGCAATTTTTATGAATTAAAGCACGCGAGGATGTTCGGGTATGTCACATCGGCCCTCCCATGATCAACATATTGTAGTTCACGATTTTTAATAGAAAAATGAATGGATGCATGGTAGCTTCCATGTTTTTTCTGCCTTTTGGTTGAATTGTTGCTATGATCCGACTGTGATATGCGACTGGTCAACAAGAAATATTTCTTATCAATTTGTTTGGGTAATTTTGATACTATTTGGGTCTTGATGACTGGAGGTTTAATACGTTATCTCCATGCGGACTCCGCCAATTTGAGCTCTACAAAACCCTAACGGATTATCATCATCCAACGCCAAAAGTGACTCTTCCTATCGTTGGAGCGAGGGTACAGATCTGAGCATTGAAAAGGGGTCGTCGAATAACTTTTTCACCAAGAAGAAAGCTTGAATAACAACGCTGCTTCTGAATGATGATCATGCCGACTGCTCACTTGACGAATAGAGAACAAACTTTGGATTTCCAATCGACCTCATTTCCATATTAGAGTATAAGATAAAATTGCTTCTCATTTTCACTTCAGATTGGTTGGTCTGTGTAGAGGCCAGTGCTCCTTTGTACCTTGCTATTGTTCTTAAAGATCTCGTTGTTGAGGTTTTGGAACTTGCTTGGTATGTGCAATTCTTGGGATGAACTCTATTACAATACACACAAGGATATATCATCTTTGTTGCAATCTTCAATCGAATGGGATGCCACATCGCAATGGTGAATTGCATCATAACGAATTCTACTAGTAGAGTTGCTCTCAACCAACTTTTAATAATATACTCCAGTCGTATTCAAAGCATGTGATGATGAGTATTTTCCAAATAGGTGAGTATGTTCTTTTGAGCTCCATATGCACCATACTTGGTGTTTTGACAACAAATTAGAATAGCTTGCAAGGAGCTTGAGTGATGGCAAAGAGTATCAAATACCAATGTTCTTTACAGAAGGGAAAGCTGTGGATAGAAGTCGACACCTTTCATTTGCTAAGTCTGCACATTTGAGTTTGTATTTTTGAGTTTAATTGTTCAAGGGTGGAGTTGTAAGAAAATATGTGACGTCTAATTCTGTCTATATGGATCGAGTTGAGGAACTATTAGAGTTATTGAACACTCTAGTCCTCTCTTCTGTGGATAATACAATCACCATTGGCAAAACTACTTTGCAGTCTGTTGTGACCTGCTTGCAAGTTATGCAAGTCAAAGCAACACTGCTGCAAACTCATACTCGTCTTCTTCATGATGCACTTGAGTGACAGAATCTGCAACAACATTATGAACTAGTTCTTGTTCAAAACCCTCTTTTCAAAGATGATGAAGATGATGTTTCCTATTCAAATCAACAACCAGCGCAGTAGCCACTTAGTGAGCTAGCTCCAGATTCAAGTAGAGATAACTATTATCTTCCTCTTTCTAAGCGGATCACCAGACCTTGGGTAGAAATCACGAAGAACGAGCATATAATATGTATCAGATATGAAAAGGATGTCACCTTTCATAATCCAGATTACAACAAGCCAATCCATTTCCTGAGTGTTGGACCGCTACAAGAAAGTTCAAATTCACCTTCTCTAGTTGAAGAGTAGATTCATAAATGCCAACATTGCCAGTGAGTTGGCCACATGGAAGATCGGTGTTTCGATCTTCATCCTTGCGAGCATTGTGGACAACACAATCACACTTTAGATAGGTCTTTTAAACGCAAGACAACTACAAGAGTAAATAAACACTATGGGTGGATTTCTTCTTGGCGATGGTCATCAACAGTCAAGAAGATATGTCAATGATACCGACGAATCCAGTCTCGAGTATTGAGGCATTTTACAGTGAAATGATTTTCATCTTCTCACTTTGTACCTGACAGGGGGGAACAACATCAACAAATGACATTTGGGCTTCCAGTTTCAAAGTATTATCAATCGAGCAATAACAAGTGAGCGTGATTGCTTTGTGGTTTTCCTTAAACCACCACTTAGTAGAAGACCTACAACTTCTGCTAGACAATAATTTGTGGTTTCCCTTAAACCGCCACTCGATAGAATACTTTTAGCTTCTTCCACATCACATTTTATGGTCATCTTTAAATTTTCAACATTGAGAGCACTTCCAATTAGCAGAAGACATCATCAACTTCCATATTCTAGCTAACTTAGGAAATGTTCAGGGAACCATTGAGCCTAGAGCACAGTTCCAAAGTTTGTGGTCGTCCTTAAACCACCAGATTAGTTTTTGGTCTTCCTTAAACCATCATCACCATTTAATAGAAGACATCCGCTTCTGCTAGCCATTCGGTTTGTGGTCATCCCAAAACCACCAAATTCAGAGAGCACATTCAGCTGTCAACAACGACACACTTTGAGATTTGAGCTGCCCACTTTTAGATATCAACTCTCACCTTAGGCTCACATATACCCTTTCAGATTAAGGGGGGGAATGTTGGAAACCTAATCCATATGGAGAAGGAATATGAAACATAAAGTTAACGGTCATTGGAGTCGAAGAGACCCTTGGAAGATGAACCAAAGGGTCATAATCATTGTATATATATGTACCATATATTTAATAAAATATGCGCTTCACACTTTATCCATTTGTGTGTCCAACATAAATCATTATGGACAATATAACGAGATGGTAAGAAATTATGAATTTGGATAAATTATATATTTTTACTAGGTTTTTATTTAAGAACAAAATTTTATATTTGATATTTTAAGGAGAAATCAAAATTTATATAATTAGGTGTCTTCAACATCAACAAAAATAATAACCCAACGAAATTGAAAACTAATCATAAATCATTATGGATAATCTAGAGAGATGGTAAGAAATTCTGAATTTGGATAAATTACATATTTTTTCTAGGTTTTTATTTAAAGAAGAAAAATTGATATTTTATATTTCAAGGAGAAATCAAAATTTACGTAATTAGGTGTCTTCAACATCAACAAAAATAAAAACCTAACGAAATGACATCCTATATATATTTGATATTACTGTGATCTAGTGGTTGATGGATTAAAGTGCAAGGCCTAAAAACAACAAGGAGAACTGGCTAGCCTAGAGCTAGCTTCATAATTCATAACTTCATCACATATGTAGGATTTTCCTTGATTCAACTGATAAGAAATAAGGGGATGAACCTTTTATTAGAGAATTGCTTCCTCATTTGATTCATTTTCATATAACAAACCCTCTTGTAGAAGTGGAGCCTCTTTAAAGAGCTTATCTGCATATGGTGGAAGGTAACATTTACAAATGTGTTCCTTACACCTTCAATTCCTTCCATGATGGGGATGGTCAATAGTTTTCCATCTTATTTTTCCTCTTTTCCCAAGTTAATAGCTTGGAATCCCCCAAGATATGAAGATTGGGAATACCACTTTCTTTCCATCTTATTTTCCTCTTTTCCCAAGTGAATATTGAGCTTGGAATCCCCCAAGATCTTAAGATTGGGAATACCTCTTTCTGATGCAATTTTGAGCAGCAAGCATCCTCTTTTCCCAAGTGAATATTGAGCTTGGAATCCCCCAAGATCTCAAGATTGGGAATACCTTTTTCTGATGAAATTTTGAGCTGCAATCATAGATCATACAATTCAATAGTGTTATTTGTCAATACCTCTTTCTGATGCAATTTTGAGCAGTAAGCATAGATCATGCAATTCAATAATGTTATTTGTTCCTTTCTCCACAATGGATTTAAAAGAAATTATTGGATTTTCTATTAAGAATAGGGTGTCCCCTGGGCCACAAACCTCTAGGTTTACTATTTATGGTTACACAATTCCTTCATAATCATAACTTTATCACTTAAAATGGAAAATCATTTCATTTCTTGCTATCCATAGTGCCCAAGCAATAGTTCATGGAAATGGTGTTGGAGTTACTTCACACACACCTATGATTTATTTTTCCTAAGGTTTTTCCTTGTTTATTAGTCATTATTAGTCATTATCTAGTCTCCTATATTTTAAGAGAGATTATTCCACTTGGAGAATATTCTCTTCAATTGACACTTCAATTTGACTAGTTGAGTTGAATCTAGATGTTGCATTGGTTTTGTCACCATGCAACATTGTGATCATCACCATGCTAATGCGAAGTAGCCTTGGTTTCATCACCAGACTGGAGCATTACCCTTGATTCCTTGATCTACTCCTCACTACACTTTGTTTCAGTTAGTTAACTGAAGACTAGTTGACTAGATATTATTTTCGGGAGTAACTACGTAGTGTAAGTCATTAATCTATGACCCATATCCATGAGTATTAGTCGCAACTGACCAATAATTCTCATGATTTGAATAGTCCACTTAGCACTCATTGCATCGGGTGATGCTCACAGGGGTGAAAAAATGGGATTGAAACCAACAAAATGAATCGCATAGCATCAATCATCACTTCTGGGGCTTGCACCCGGTAACCAGGACTTCCCAGGTGGTCACCCATCCCAAGACGCCTCTGGCTCAAGCATGCTTAACTGTGGATTTTTTCCCACAATCAAGCCCACTTAGCTTGCTACCCCATTTGCAAAACCTTAGCAAGTATTGTGCCTTATGAAATACCCAGTTAGAGCTCCTTTCACTCTTATTATTTAATCATATAGGGGCTTCCACAGTGCAATATATTAGTTGACTAGTTAACGCAGCTAGGTGGTGCTTCAGTCCTGTAACTGCCTGAGAGAATAGATTAGGTGGCAGTTCACTCCAGTAACTGTTGGTGTTTGTCTAGATCACTCTAGACCACCACTATGGTGCATTGGTTCTCCTCCAGGGCGCATTGATTAAGTTATACAAAGTATATCATGTGTAAATTATTCATTATTCATTACGGTTAATGCGAATTCTTCCATTCTTTCTCTCTTGCTTCTTCTTTCTCAATTTCTCTCTGCAAATGTGTGTGGTATTTTCTATCTAGATCTATTATGTGCAGGTTCAACACATTTACATGGTATCAGAGATGACAGATTGCTAAGCAAAAACTACACCAAATTTTTTGCAGGTACAAAAGATTGAAGACAACGGAAAGATGGATTTCCCAAAAGAATTCATTCTTACACCTTACAACTACTTTGCATGGAAGGAGAGAATAATGATTCATCTCTGAACCAGAGGATTGTACAGGTTAAAATTGAATACAGATACAAAACCAACATCAACCATAGAAAAATCCAAGTATTTAAATCGAATGGATGAAGCATTCAAAACAATTTGCAGTCTTATTTCTCTCGATCTCCTTTTTCACATATCTTCCTGTAAGACTCCCATTGAAGCTTGGACCACCTTGGAAGGGATCTTTGGAAAACATGATGAGATGAGGGGACACATGCCGGAGGTGGAATTGCTCACATTGGATCCAAAAAGCTTTGACAATATTCAAGATTTCTTTACAAAATTCAAGGATTTACTGTCGCAACTCAAAGCTTGCAGGGTTGATAAATATAAAGAGGAGAAACAAATGGTTCTCATCATTCTCTCCAAACTTGGTCCTAAATTATTTGTGTTTGTGTCTACATTCCTTTCAATCAGATTTGCCTTTGGAGCCACCTGGAAGATGCCTTCTCTTGAGGACTTTATCGAATCCCTCACACAAGAGCAAACCAAGCTCATCAACATGGCCAAAATCAAAGGCCCAAAGGCACATACACTTACTGTGAAATATGGCAACCATCAATATGAGAAATCTAAAGATAAAGACAAAAGGAAATCTCATGCACATCCGAAGAAGGAAGGGTACACAAAATTGTTCATCGATGCCTCTAGATCCAAAGGGGGGAAGGGAAGAAAAGGGGAGAAATGCTCATATTGCCATAAAGGATTCCATCCAGAATCAACACACATGCAGAAAAAAATAGATCTAATGACTCAAATACTTCAGTAAAACAACCTTGGATATCACATCCCCGAGGGTGCCAAGAAGAAGAAGCCAAAAGATCAGAATCCCAAGAAAGGAAATTCTAGCCATGCCTTGATTGCCATCAACTCCTCTCTCGATGCTTGGATCGTAGATTTAGGAGCATCACATCAAATGGATGCCACAAAAGCAGTCTATTATTCATTGGATGCATGCAAAGTTCCTCCTATTATGATGGGGGACAACTCTCCAGTCGAAGTCACCAACAAAGGAATGATTGAACTCACCAACGGAAGCTTCGAGAATGTGTTGCACGTTCCCAAAATTTTTGTCAACCTTCTATCCGTGTATCAGATGACGAATTACGGCACCAGAAAGAAATTCGTATTCACACCAAATGCAGTGGACATCTATGACATGCAAACCAACTACAGGGTTGCTACCGGTGAGGTAAATCATCAATCTAGATTGTATACATTTTCTAAATTTATTGAACCATATTCTGCTTTACTGCTTACCCATGCTGATGAAAGTAGTAGGATATGGCACGAAAGTTTTGGACATTTGAATTTTAGATATATGCAACATATTAGCAAGCAAATATTGGTTGATGGTCTACCAGACATCCATTTCTCCAAGGGAGTATGTGAGGGATGTGTTCTTGGAAAACACCCTCAAGACAAATTCAACAAAGGAAAGTCTCGGAGAGCTTATGCACCTTTATATTTGATCCATAGTGACCTCATGGGTCCTTTTCCGCTTCCATCTATCAACAAAGTGAGGTTTGTTCTCATTTTTGTTGAGGATTTCTCACGTTTCACATGGATTTACTTTCTCAGGAAAAAATCTGAGGTCTTTCAACACCTCAAAGATTTCAAAGCCCTGGTTGAGACATAGTCCAGAAAGAAAATCAAAGTCCTACAAATTGATAATGGGGGAGAGTATGTCAATCATGAGATCCAAAATCTTTTTCATGAGGCAGGGATTTAGTTGCAGCACACAATTTCCTATACTCCACAGCAAAACAGATTTGTTGAGCGGAAAAACAGATCTCTAAAAGAGATGGCATCTTGCATGTTGCATTCAAAGTCACTACCACAGAGAATATGGGCCGAAAAACTTAATTGTGCAACATACATCCAAAACAAATCTACCCATATATCTGTCAAGGATAAGACCCTCTACGAGGCTTGGAGCAGCCTCAAACTGGAAGTGACTCACTTTCGTATTTTCGATTCATGTGCATGGGCCCAAATTCCCTTTGAAAAGAGGAAGGAACTTGATGCACAGATCACTGAGTGTCTTTTTGTTGGATACCTCGATAGTGTGAAGGGATATAGACTTATTGATCTTTCCTCGGACCGACTCATCATTGAGCGAAGTTTCCAATTCGAGGAAAGTGTCTCACATGTACCTCAGCAGCCGCATGCAGACACCTTCATTCTTCCACCTGTCCGAGATGATGAGCATGCACATGCCTACTCTTCTCCAGATGAGAGTTATGATTCATAGGGCTTAGATGATTCAGATACAAATTCAATACAGTCAGATGCAGAGTCAGAGCATCTAGATGCAGATGTAGATCCAAAGCAGAGGCCCAAGTGGGAAAAAACTATTATTCAGGATGCAGGGGATCTTGTTGGTGATCCAATCGATACTAGGAGAACTTGATCTGATTTCGAGGAGCCTTCTGTTGCACTCACTGCCACTGAACCATTTCCCTCCAAGCATCTTTTCTTGGTTCAGTCTTCAGATCCACAGTCTTATGGTGAGGCCGTTGGAAATCCCTTTTGGGAATCCGAAATGCAGGAGGAGTACAACTCTCTCCTCGAGAACTAGACTTGGGATCTGGTTCCCCTTCCTTCTGGAAGGAAACTTGTCAGATGCAGATGGGTCTACAAGACCAAGAGTGCAACAGATGGATAGATTAGCAGATACAAAGCCAGGCTTGTTGCCAAAGTATTTCAACAGGTGCATGTTATTGACTATGATGAAACATTTGCTCCAGTAGCGAAGATGGATTCCATATGGTTGGAACTTTCCATTGCAGCAACCAAGGGATGGGGAGTCCATCAGATGGACGTGAATAATGCATTTCTTCACGATGATCTCTCTAAGGAGATCTATATGGAGCAGCCCCGGGGATTTATGCAGGACTCATCTTTGGTCTGTCGACTGAAGAAGTCCCTTTATGGCCTTAAGCAGGCTCTGAGGGCATGGTATGCCAAGATGGAATTATACCTTCTATCACAGAAATTTGTACATTGTAAATCAGACCCAAATGTCTACATGCTTAGGACGACTGATTCAATTCTACTCTTCATTCTATATGTTGATGATTTGTTGATCACCAATTGCTCGAATTCAACGATTGTTGCAGTCAAGAGGATTCTACATGATAGGTTTTTGATGATGGACATGGGTCCACTACACTTATTCATTGGAATCGAGGTTAGTCAGGATGCATCAGGCATCAAACTGTCTCAGGCCAAGTATGCACAATATCTCCTTGAGAGATTTCACATGACAGATTGCAAGACTTCTCCGACTCCTTTCCTATCATGAGTCAAACTTGAGGATGGTGGGGACACTCCATTGGTTGACATCACATTGTACAAACAACTAGTGGGTAGCTTGTTGTATCTCACACACTCTAGACCAGACCTCTCCTATGCAATTGGCACAGTTTCAGGTTCATGCAGAAACCGCATGAGCTACATTGGAAGGATGCAAAGCGTATCCTTCGATACGTACAGGGCACCATCACCTTTATGATTCATTATGCAACAGACTCTACATTAGATCTCATTGGGTTTACTAATTCTGACTAGGCTGGCGATAACACTGATCGCAAGTCCACATCTGGTTACTCACTTAGTCTTGGTTCCAGGCCTATCTATTAGTCGAGAAAGAAGAAAGCTTCCATTTCTCTATGTTCATCCGAGGTAGAGTACAAAGGGGTAGTTAACATAAGCATTCAAGCTATGTGGCTACAACATTTTCTCACTGAGTTGGGCATTTAGTTTCATCGGTCGATTGTCATTTGGTGTGACAACTAGAGCACTCTGAAGTTCTGCAGAGATCCAGTTCAGAGTAGTGGACGAAGGACATCGAGATCCAAATGCACTACATCCATGACCTATTACATGAGGGGATCATCGACCTACAGTTTTGTCCTTCATCAGAACATACGACAAACATCTTCACCAAGACATCTTCACTGAGCAAAAGTTCCATTCTTTGCAAAGTCGTCTTGGAGTGAAAGACACATTTGCCTAGAAACTATCAGTTCTTCTTTTTAACCTTGACGGAGGGGTTTTCCCATGAGGTTTTCCCTCTTTCCTCACTTTATTTTCAGTGTATCTTTTGTATTTGGGTACCTAACATGGCCTCGTTGTCGGGACCCATTCTTTATTTTCACCATAGTGATGTTCAGGGGGTGTGTTGGAGTTACTTCACACACACCTAGGATTTCTTTTTCCAGAGGTTTTTCCTTGTTTATTAGTCATTATCTAGTCTCCTATATTTTAGGAGAGAATATTCCACCTAGAGAGTATTCTCTTCAGTTGACACTTCAGTTTGACTAGTTGAGTTGAATCTAGATGCTGCATTGGTTTTGTCACCATGCAACATTGGGATCATCACCATGCTAATGCACATTAGCCTTGGTTTCATCACCATACTTGTGCATTACCCTTTATTCCTTGATCTACTTCTCACAACACTCTGTTTCAGTCAGTTAACTGAAGACTAGTTGACTAGTTAACTCAACTAGGTGGCAGTTCACTCCCGTAACTACCTGAGAGACTAGACTAGGTGGCAGCTCTCTCCCATCACTGCTGGTGTGTGTCCATATCACTCTACACCACCACTATGGTGCATTGGTTCTCCTCCAGTGTGCATTGATTGAGTTATACAAAGTATATAATGTGTAAATTATTCATTATTCATTACGATTAATGAGAATCCTTCCATTCTTTCTCTCTTGCTTCTTCTTTCTCAATTTCTCTCTGCA
>SNQJ01S0038133.1:53538-71951 GCA_010110895.2 Picea sitchensis | reverse complement strand
CCTCTGAATCGGAAAGATAATCAAGGTCCACAACCAAAAATCTCCCACTTAGAGACTGATCACAACAACTCCATTGTCATTGTACCTATTGGAACATGATCCACCTAGGACCTGGAAAATTTTTCATCGTCACCTTCATGCTTGAATTCCAACTAAAACTGAGCAGGAACTCAGCTTCTCCATGGTTACTACCTTTGTTAACATCTCTACAGGATTTTGGTTAGCATGCATCTTTTCCAACTTTAATTGTCCATCTTCCAAGACAGATCGTATGAAATGGTACCTGAGATGTATATGTTTAGTCTTAGAATGGAAGGCTTATTTCTTTGCAAGATGAATGGAACTCTGGATGTCATAGTACAACCAACTATTCTCCTATTTCTTTCCCAATTTCTCCATAAACCTTTGTAACTAAATCATCTCTTTACTAGCCTTTGTAACAGCATGATCCGGGATCTTTTCATCTGGTGACTTATTAAAGAATTGTATTAAATAAGCATAAACTAAAGTGCACCATAAATAAGGAAAAACTAAAAAATAAAGAGTCATAAGCATCAAAAGTAAACACAAAGAACTTGATAACGGAGTCCGTCTCTGGTGGACTATGTCTCCGGGTCCTTCTCTCAAATGGGTAGGCCTTTTTATTAACTCCACAAAAGAATTGGGTAAAATACATGTACTACATTCTCGACTTAAGCTATAGAATATTTGCACAGATCAGAAAACAAACATCACCACTGTGTTCATGGCATCGAATTACCTAAAAATGACTGTCTCCACGCCTCGATCTGAGTCTGGCACTTTCAGGCCCAAGAGACAATCTTGTCTCGCTTTTTGTGCCTATACCTGCAATTAATGATTGGACTCTGTCTTGAAATCAATGCCTCTGTCTCGAAATTCCTGTCTCTTCTGTACGACCGTGCCCTTGGTTCCCCTCTTCCCGTACACTGGAAAAATCCCCTTTTTATAATAAAATCTGGGCAGTTGTGTAATAATGGGAACGTTGGTGCGTTGACAGGTGGATGTTATGTTAAGACGTTGGTTACACAAAGGTTTAGGGGAGATCCCAGGGTCGAACCTGCGGACTCCCATTTTGTTTGGTGTATTGTTATAAATGTTTTTCAGTTGGCTATTTAGTCGGCGGATATGCCATTAGAATGGTGAACCAACTATATTTGGCGGAGATGTTACTAGAATGGCGGGCGGTGAATATGCCACCAATTTGGCAGAACCGCCACCAGATTTGGTGGGCTATATTAATATATATAATTTTTTTGGATTTTCGGTTGTTGGGCGTCATTGGGAATTTTCCCACTACCATGTGCCAGCCCATGACTGGGCCACGTGGTAGCCAACCATTGGCCCACATCACTTCTTTGCATAGTCACTCTGACACGTCAGCCTGCCACGTGTTGTACGGATGCCACAACATCCTACCACATATTGTATGGATGCCATGTGTCATGTACAGACTTCCACGTGGCAAGTTTTCATTGGTTCACATGTCGTCCTGAAAAGTCCAAAAACGAGTGACACGTGGCAACCTCTGGTGATGCCATGTCATCATGCTGACGTCATCATGACATGTGTCGCCCTCTGTGATTTCCACGTATGTTGTAAAGATGATGAAATAATCCATATTGATGCTGACATCAGTAGTACGGATGCTGACTCATCCCTGTTGACTAGGTTAGGTTGACCAAAACTTTGACCATGAATATCTTTCAATCTGTAACTCCATTTATTGAACCATTTGCACCATTAGAAAGCTTGTGACACGCTCTTCGTGATAAAGTCATTTTCACTGAGTTTTGGGAACTTTGAATTTTTTCCCTTTCTTTGTCTATTGAAGCCATTCTGAAAGTCCTGAGTTGCCTCTGGGAATTCTGAGTTGTTCTTAGCCTTCTATGGATCCTTTTTGGATCACGGCTTCCCACTGAGAGTTTTTTAGACCACCAAAATATTTCATCAATCAACTAGTAAATGAGGGAAGAGTCCCCTCACTTTCTCCTTCTCAATCCACTTTGCCTTGCTTGGATGTGTGCCCTTTAAGCCTATTCGAAGATAATCAACATCACCCCTGCGTGAATTCCTCATCCTTCTGTCCAGGATGATATCTTCCTGTAACTCATCCAAGTACTCAGGTAAAAAATCATGAACTGAAGGTATTGAAACTTCCTCATCTTGATCCATGATCATGGGAGGCTCAAAAAGTTTCAAATTCTCTACGTTCACAGTAGAGTAAATCTGCATATAAGGTGGAAGATCGAGACGAAAAGCATTGGTACCACTTTTCTCCAAGATAGTGAAGGGTCCATAAGGAATGGGATTGAGTTTCTTGCCTTCACCCTTCAATCTTTCCTTGTTGATGTGAAGCCATACCCAGTCTCCAACCTGGAACTAATGATCAACCATGTGTTTGTCATGTCAAACTTTATATTGTGCTTGACTTTTCGCCAATTGTTCCTTGACTTCCTGGTGTATCTGTTGGATCCTCTGGATGAACTTGTGAGCTCTGTCCTATGTTCATTCTTCATTCACATCGACATCTCTCCCATACATCAATTCCAAAGTAACCTTGGGTAGGTACCCAAAACATGTCTCAAAAGGTGAACTCTAAGTGGATGAATCTAAAGCTCGGTTGTAAGCATGTTGTACTTAGGGTATTTGTTCATCCCATAACTTGGGATTATTGTTGTAGTACCAATGTTTTGTTTACCACCTATGTATGTCTTTTGGTCTGTGGATGGAAAGAAGTGCTCCTCTTCAATTTGGTGTCCATCATTCTCCATAAACTAGTCCAAATATCCCCAAGGAATCGAGTATCTCGATCCGAGACAATGGATGTGGGTAACCCAAAGTGAACCCAAACATACTCAAAGAAGAGATTAGTAGTCTTCTAAACATTGATCTATTTTTTACATTGAATCAAGATACACATCTTGTTGAACCTATCAACTACAACATACAAATAGTCATGACCCCCTTTGGTCATTGGTAAACCCCCTACAAAATCCATGGAAAAGTTTTCCCATGGATGGGATGGAACAGGAAGTGGTGAGTATAGCCCCAGTTTTCTATTAGTGGGATTACAAGTAGAACACATCACACACCCCTTTACATATTTAATTACAATTGCTTTCATTTGAGGCCAATAACAAAACCTCTGCAAATGAGTCATAGTTTTTCCTACCCGAAAATGCCCAGACACAAGAGAAGTGTGAGCTTCTTGTATTACATGGACTCGTTCACTTGTAGGAATACATAGCTTTCCAAGATGGTAGAGTAGTTTTCCCTGGAGACAATAGTTCTCTACATGTGCACCATGGGTTAGCTTCTCATATACTTCTTTAAAATCTTGATCAATGGCATATTGTTCTACATAGCTATCATGAGATAAAGAAGTGTTCTTCAAAATAATAGAAGCAGCAATAGGAGGTCTATAAAGCATGTATGCTACCTTGTTACTTGTACCCTTCTTGTACTTGATTACCAAATGAAATTGTTGCAGAAAACCCATCCATCTGTAGTGTCGAGATTGTTGCAGTTTGGTCTATGCTTGGAGATATTGTAAGGGTTGGTGATTTGTATGTATGATTTTTTCCTTCCCTGACAAATAGTTCTTCCATTTCTTTACGCTCTGGAATAATGCATATAATTCTTTATCATATGTAGGATAGTTAACAATAGCTTAGTTAAAAAAAATTGAGTGCTAACAGATAGGCTTACGATATTTCATTAATACTGCACCCATGGCATATCTGTTGGCATCTGTCTCGATCTCAAAAGGTTGTTGAAGATTCGATAGTGCTAATACTGTTGTGGTACTGATCTTCTCCTTCAAAGTGTCGAAAGATTTTTGTTTCTTTCCTTCCCACTGAAAAGTGTTCTTCACATTGGTTAAGGTATGCAAAGGAGCTGCTATAAAGGAGAAGTTGGGAATGAATCTCCTCCAATGCTAGACTGCACCTAAGAAGATTCGGACCTTGGTTACACTTTTTGGCTCAGGCCAATTTACAATTACCTCAATTTTGGAAGGATCAATTTTCAATTGTCCTCCTCCTATAATATGACCTAAGTATACAAGTGCATTCTTTCCAAATTCACATTTAAACATTTTTACATACAATTTTTCCCTTTGCAAAGTATACAATACTTGCTTTGCATGCCTCACATGTTCATCCCAAGTCCCGCTAAAAATAAGAATGTTGTCTAAACACACAATCACAAAGTCATCTAGGAAAGGCCTAAATACCTCATTCATCACACGCATGAAAGTTGTCGGAGCATTACAAATCCCAAACGGCATAACTAACCACTCAAACAATCCTTGTTTGGTTTTAAAGGTAGTCTTCCATGCATCTTGTTCTGCGACCCTGATTTGATGATATCCACTGCACAAATACAACTTAGTGAAATAAACAACATTCTTCAATTGATCAAGTAAATCATCTATATGAGTAAGAGGGTATCGATTTTTCACAATGATTTTGTTTAAGGCCCGGTAATAGACACACATTCGCCATGTGCCATCTTTCTTTGGCACTATCACGATCGGATAACCACAAGGAGATGAACTGGGCCTGATGACCCCTTGATCCAATAAGCCCTATACCTGCTTCTTGATCTCTGTCATATCCACAACTGACATCCTGTACATTCCCACATTAGGAAGAGGAGAATCATGTTGAAGATGTATCTCATGTTGGATTTCCCTCTTAGGAGGTAATCCATCTGGTTCCTGAAAAATATCCTCATACTTAGAAACAATATCAATTAATTTTTTTTTATGAGATGGATCACACCCTTGGAAAGCGTCGGATGTCCTGACATCTTTCTCTTTGACGACCACGAGTACATATCTCTTATTAGTGTTTATGAGTCTTTTCATTTTCCTTGCACTAACAAGTGTTGTGTTTACCTTCATGTTGTGTGCTCTAACAATATATTCCACTCCCCCTTTAGTAAGGTGGTATTTGTTCTCATGACGAAAAAAGACTGTTTTTCTATCATAAAGATAAGGACTTCCCAACACTATGCCACATATATCAAGCGGTACAACATCCAAATCCACTTCATCAATCAACTTTGAAGCAACAGAAAATCTAACCTTACATTGTTTGGTGACATTAATTTTTTATTTATCACATACCCAACCAAGAGAATAAGGCTTGGGATGTGGTTTTGTTACAAGACCCATCTTCTTGACAAGTGCTTCAAATATCAAGTTTACGTGGGAACCCAGATCAAATAATATATCTATCTTAGTGTGTTTAGATACAACTCTTATGTGAAATAATTCATTCCTCTTCCATTCATCAACATGGGATTCATCATTGGAACTTGAACTAGCATGAAGAGAATATTTACCTTGTACTCCAACCGTTGTGATCTTTCCTTCATCTCCTGAATCGGAACCAAGATCTTGATGCACTGTAGCAACGATTTTTGTCTTCCCCTTTCCACCGAATTGTTTTGGTTTCTTTTCTGGATGTAGTTTCCAACAATGTTCTTCATCGTGACTACTCTTCTTGCAATGAGTGCAAGATGGCTTTCCTCCTTCTCTCGTCACTATGGCAGTCTTATTTTCCTTCCTTTTAAACTTCTTGAAAGTTTTATGTGAGAGATTGGAAGGTTTCTTCGTGGGATCTTCTTGAACATGCTTTCCGTTGTTCTCAATGTGAGTGGCTTGTTGACGAAGACTGTTGTCAACAGGATTTAGCCGACAAAGCGTTGTCAGGCTCCCTCTCCAGTCACACTGCTTGCACAAAATTTCGCTCACTCTCATTAAAATTAGCGCAATACTCTCGGTGAAATATTAATGACTCTTGACCTATCAATCATATGACTTATGTTTCTCGCTCTTTGCATTCTTAACTCTATTCATACTCCACACTCTCGGTTGGTACATTAACATGTTTTTATTATGAACCCTTATATCTCATTTATTGATATATGCCCTACATTGTCTAAATGGATAAGGATTTGAAAGTTAGTTAAAGCTTATCACAATACATTTTGGGTTATTATACCCACCTTATCACCTTATATCCCATGTGTTTTTCCCAAAAAGTTAAATTATGACATAAAAATTATAACAACTTCCCTTTGTGTTATTGGCACTATTCCATACCATTCTAAAAAATATCATTTCATCATATATTCCATATTCCTTGCCACATGTCTCCTTAAACCTAGGTTTCCACTTGACCTTTTCAACATGGTTTAGATTACCTTATGATTTGGAAGCCATTACATGATGTCCCAACTATGTTCATACGAACCTTTTCCCTTATGGATTACTTTATGGTTGACCTAACTCATAAGTTGAACTTTTTTCCAAGTATGAATTAAGGTGAAGAGATGCAAAACAATCCACGTGTAAGATACCAAAGAGAAATTATTGGAATGAGAGACATTCTTTTGGAAAGCAAGGTTTACATGAATTGGGGGTATTATGAATCTATATGAACAAGCGATTTATTTATAGAGCTTATTTTCTCTCCTTGAGATTAAGGATAATCTAATTCCAGGTTCCAGGTTCTGGTTTCGGCGATACATTCACAAGTAATGAGTACGTGCCTACCAAATGGGCATTATGGATATAGCAGGGTCTTGCATCGCCTGTTGTGACAGTCCCTAATCATTTCGACTATGCTCGGATTGTTCAAGGTGGATAAGATTGATTTATTCGTCTATATACATGGTTTATCACTAGCAACAATCACTACAGGTTCATTACTGGAGCTTCAAGATTATATATAAATCAAGATAGCATGAACTACTTGATAAACTAATGGCTGAGGTTTAAACGATATTTGTGTTGGCGTGAGAGTAGAGTAAAAGGGAAAGTATCGAACAGAAAAATCGTCATGTGGTACACCATTTTTCCCAAAATTTTCTATTTTCTTATTTCAAGCAGTTCGCTTCAGTTCGTTCACTTGAGAAACGACCATAACCACCGGAACCGTTCACCTGAGAAACGACCATAACTACTCAAACTGTCCAGGAAATAATATAAAAGAAGCAGCTCGCCAGGGGGAGGAGGGTTTTGATGAAGACGGAAATCTTCTGAAGGAAGTATTTTTAGAAATAAAATCAGAAAGAGACTTTGGCAGAAATTTCATAGAATGATATGTTGAGAGTAATGTGAGGACTGTGTCATTTCATCATTTTCCTACATCTTCAGTACAGATTGACGAAATCGTAAGTAGCAGGTGGTTTTGCAAAGCAGCGAAAGATAGGCAAGGATGTGCTTGTTGGCCTTCACGAGGTAAAGGTTTGTTTGTTAGTTGTTATATTAATGCTCGATTTTATTCGATGCTAATCAGTTTTTCTATACAAGTTTCCTCTTTGCGATTCGCCATCATTGCTCTATTCCGCTTTTCACTCAGCTTTCTTCTTCTTTTTTAAGCTTGGTCCTTTTATTGTACATTTCGTCTAGAAAAACTAAAAATCATATCCCTGGCCCTAGTCTATGCAGGGACTTGCAGATTTCAAAGATTTGTGATTTGTATAGAAAACTTTTTAATGAAATCAATTTTTCCTTACTCTGGAATGTTTCTTTGAATTTTCTTTAAAGTCCTTAGTTTTCCTTTCTTTATTTATTTAAAAAAAAACTTTGATTTCAAAATAAAAAAAATGTTGAACAAAATTTTAAAAAATACAATTTAATTGTATTTATATTGTAAACATTCATGTTCATAAAGTTATATACTATCTAATTAGTGTATATAATCTTGGTTTATTATTTTATTTTTATTTTTTTTAATCTTTTTTTGTCTTTACATCCTAAACTTCAAAAAAAAATGAACAAATTCATAAGTGCTATATATGTGAATATGTTTTACTTATTAGATATTTTAATGTATATAAGTTTTTTTTATTTTTTTATTATTTTGATTTATTATACCTTAGTCATATCTTAATTTATAAATGAAAATCATAAATCAATAAAAATTAAATATTGTTTGTGTAGTGTTATATAATAAGTTTTCTTTTTACTTTAAATCTAACACATGGTTTTAATTTTTCTATCTTTTAGATTGACTTTACTTTAAATTATTTTTGCTAAAATAAAACAAAACCATGTATTTTACTTTTATGATTTGTATTTCTTTTTTAATTTTATAAATCCTCACATAAAAATGATCAAATTGTAAATAGCATAAAATTATAAATCAAATAAAAATTAAATATTGTTAAAAGAAAAATTAAGCACAAAGGGATCTATGCTTGGACTATAGGTTAGGATAAAATTAACATAGATTTCAATGCTCATTCTTGTCTGGGGCTTTAAGCCTAGGGTGATATTCTCGCTTCTTCTCACTTAGCCCCGTGGGAGGTTGAAAATGTTGATGCTTTAGACTCACTAGTCTTTTAGCATCAACATGGCTTACATACAAACTTCGTCAAGACTAGTGGGGTTAAAAAAGAAAAAAGAATGACGAATATAACTGTGAAGTGTGCCAATATACTTCATTAAAGTTTCATAAGAATCCAAAGGAATGTTCAATGCGAGAGATTTCTTCCTAAATTCTTCTGTGAAACTTTGTACAGTTTGACCTTTACTTTTCCTTAAAGTTTTTCATTCCATCATTACTTTATGTAAATACCCTAATGGATAGAACTGCTTCCTTATCTCTGATTTAAATTCCGACCATAAGGAAAGAATATTACCACACTTACTTATATCCTGAAGCTTTCTCTCCCACCATATGAAAGTGGTGCCTTCCAACTGAAAAGAAGCCAGTTGCACTTTAACTTCCTCTTCATCAATATGTTGAACACGGCAATATACTTCAACTTGTCGGATCCAGTTATCTAGCTTTTCAGGATTAGCATCTTCATTAAACATATGTAAAGAAAATTTCACATCAAGCTTCAATAATGGTTTCTTAAAAGAGGCTTTATGGATAGAATTATGAGAATGATGAGAATGCTCAGAGGAAGAAGAACTAGAACTTGAAGGTGAAGATGGAGGCTCAGGAGGATCTCCTCCAGCTCCTTGCTTTATCGAAGCATCATCACCTGCATGTGCTTCATTTTTCTTCCCTTTCTTCTTCATCCTCTTCTCGTAATCTCCATACATTTGTTTGACCATTTCTCGCCAGGGGGACCATTTCTCGTAATCTCCATACATTCGTTTGACCATTTCTCGTAATCTCCATACATTCATGTAAACCTTGCTTTTGGAAAGCAAGGTTTACATAAATTGGGGGTTATTATGAATCTATATGAACAAGCGATTTCTTTATAGAGCGTATTTTCTCTCCTTGAGATTAAGGATAATCTAATTCCAAGTTCCAGGTTCTGGTTTCGGCGATACATTCACAAGTAATGAGTACGTGCCTACCAAATGGGCATTATGGATATAGCAGGGTCTTGCATCACCTGTTGTGACAATCCCTAATCATTTCGACTATGCTCGGATTGTTCAAGGTGGATAAGATTGATTTATTCATTTGTATACACGGTTTATCACTCGCAACAATCACTACAGGTTCATTACTGGAGCTTCAAGATTATATATCAATCAAGATAGCATGAACTACTTGATAAACTAATGGCTGAGGTTTAAACGATATTTGTGTTGGCATGAGAGTAGGGTAAAAGGGAAAGTCTCGAACAGAAAAATTGTCATGTGGAGTAACCATTTTTCCAAAAAAAATCTATTTTCTTATTTCAAGCAGTTCGTTTCAGTTCGTTCACTTGAGAAACGACCATAACCACCAGAACCGTTCACCTGAGAAACGACCATAACCACCGGAACCGTTCACCTGAGAAACGACCATAACTACTCAAAATGTCTAGGAAATAATATAAAAGAAGCAGCTCGCCAGGGGGAGGAGGGTTTTGATGAAGACAGAAATCTTCTGAAGGAAGTATTTTTAGAAATAAAATTAGAAAGAGACTTTGGCAGGAATTTCATAGAATGATATGTTGAGAGTAATGTGAGGACTGTGTCATTTCATCATTTTCCTACATCTTCAGTAGAGATTGACGAAATCGTAAGTAGCAAGTGGTTTTGCAAAGCAGCCAAAGGTAGGCAAGGATGAGTTTGTTGGCCTTCACGAGGTAAAGGTTTGTTTGTTAATTGTTGTATTAATGCTCGATTTTATTCGGCGCAAATCAGTTTCTCTATACAGGTTTCCTTTTTGTGATTCGCCACCATTGTTCTATTCCACTTCTCACTCAGCTTTCTTCTTCTTTTTTAAGCTTGGTCTTTCTATTGTACATTTCGTCTAGAAAAGCTAAAAATCATATACCTGGCCCTAGTCTACGCAAGGACTTGCAAATTTCAAAGATTTGTGATTTATATGAAAAACTTTTTAATGAAATCAGTTTTTCCTCACTCTGAAATGTTTCTTTGAATTTTCTTTAAAGTCCTTATTTTTCCTTTCTTTATTTATTTAAAAAAAAACTTTGATTTCAAAATAAAAAAAATGTTGAACAAAATCTTAAAAAATACAATTAATTATATTTATATTGTAAACATTCATGTTCATAAAGTTATATACTATCTAATTAGTGTATATAATCTTGGTTTATTATTTTATTTTTATTTTTTTAATTTTTTTTTGTCTTTACATCCTAAGCTTCAAAAGAAAATGAACAAATTAATAAGTGCTATATATGTGAATATGTTTTACTTATTAGATATTTTAATGTATATAAGTTTTTTTATTTTTTTATTATTTTGATTTATTATACTTTAGTCACATCCTAATTTATAAATGAAAATCATAAATCAATAAAAATTAAATATTGTTAGTGTAGTGTTATATAATAAGTTTTTTTTTTACTTTAAATCTAACATATTGTTTTAATTTTTCTATCTTTTAGATTGACTTTGTTTTAAATTATTTTTGTTAAAATAAAACAAAACCATGCATTTTACTTTTATGATTTGTATCTCCCTTTTAATTTTATAAATCCTCACATAGAAATCATCCAATTGTAAATAGCATAAAATCATAAATCAAATAAAAATTAAATATTGTTAAAAGAAAAATTAAGGATAAAGGGATCTATGCTTGGACTATAGGTTAGGATAAAATTAACGTAGATTTCAATGCTCATTCTTGTCTGGGACTTTAAGCCTAGGGTGATATTCCCGCTTCTTCTCGCTTAGCCCTGCGGGAGGTTGAAAATGTTGATGCTTGAGACTCACTAGTCTTTTGGCATCAACATGGCTTACACAAAAAACTTCGTCAAGACTAGTGGAGTTAAACAAGAAAAAAGTATGATGAATATAACTGTGAAGTGCGCCAATATACTTCATTAAAGTTTCATAAGAATCCAAAGAAATGTTCAATGCAAGAGATTTCTTCCTAAATTTTTCTGTGAAACTTTGTACAGTTTGACCTTTACTTTTCCTTAAAGTTTTTCATTCCATCATTGCTTTATGTAAATACCCTAATGGATAGAACTGCTTCCTTATCTCTGATTTAAATTCCGACCATAAGGAAAGAATATTATCACACTTACTTATATCCTGAAGCTTGCTCTCCCACCATACAAAAGCGGTGCCTTCCAACCGAAAAGAAGCCAGTTGCACTTTAACTTCCTCTTCATCAATATGTTGAACACAGAAATATACTTCAACTTGTTGGATCCAATTATCTAGCTTTTCAGGATTAGCATCTCCATTAAACATAGGTAAAGAAAATTTCACATCAAGCTTCAATAATGGTTTCTTAAAAGAGGCTTTATGGATAGAATGATGAGAATGATGAAAATGTTCAGAGGAAGAAGAACTAGAACTTGAAGGTGAAGATGGAGGCTCAGGAGGATCTCCTCCAACCCCTTGCTTTATCGAAGCATCATCCCCTGCATGTGCTTCATTTTTCTTCCCTTTCTTCTTCATCCTCTTCTCGTAATCTCCATACATTCGTTCGACCATTTCTGACATGCGATAAAAGACCATGTGAAAGTTTTTCTCATGTTCATCATGCTAGTCCTCTTCTTCCATTTTCTTCCTTCGGGATGCATGGCCAACTTCGGGATTGAACGTCTTAATATTTCCTTCACCTTGCTTATGCTTGGCCCTAGTAAGAATTCATACTCAACAATTCAAGTCAAAGACGACTGCTCTGATACCAACATGATCCAGGATATTTTCGTCTGGTGACTTATTAAAGAAGTGTATTAAATGAGCATAAACTAAAGTGCACCATAAAGAAGGAAAAACTCAAAAGGAAAGTATCATAAGCATAAAATGTAAACACAAAGAACTTTATAACGGAGTTCGTCCCTGGTGGACTATGTCTCTGAGTCCTTCTCTCAAATGGGTAGGCCTTTTTATTAACTCCACAAAAGAATTGGGAAAAATACATAAGTATACTTCATTCTAGAGTTAAGCTACAGAAGCTTTGTTCAGATCAGAAAAAAAACATCACCACTGCGTATGTGGCATCGAATTACCTAAAAATCACTATCTCCATGCCTCGATCTGAGTCTGGCACTTTCTGGGCCAAGACACAATCATGTCTCGATTTTCGTGCCTTCACCTGCAATTAATGACTGGACTCTATCTCGAAATCCATGCCTCTGTCTCGAAATTTGTGCTTCTTTCGTAAGACCACGCCCTTGGTTCCCCTCCTCCCATACACTGGCAAAAGCCCCTTTTTATAATAAAATCTAGGTGGTTGTGTAATAATGGGATCGTTGGCGCGTTGGCAGGTGGATGTTATGTTAAGACGTTGGTTGGGCGGAGGTTTAGGGGAGATCTCGGGGTCAAACCCGCAAAATCTTGTTTTGTTTGGTGTATTGTTATAAATTTTTGGCATTTGGCTATTTAGTCGGCGGATATGCCACTAGAATGGTGGAGCGGCTATATTTGGCAGAGATGCTACTAGAATGGTGGGCGGTGGAATATGCCACCAATCTGGCGGAATCACCGCCAGATTTAATATATTTTTTTTTTTGGATTTTCGGTTGTTGGGCATCATTGGGCATTTTCCCACTGCCATGTGGCATCCCATGACTGGGCCACATGGCAACCAACCATTGGCCCACGTCACCTCTTTGCACAGTCACCCTTCCACATCACTTGTATGCCACGTCAGCCTACCACATGTTGTACAGATTCCACGTCAGCCTACCATGTATTGTACAGATGCCACGTGTCATGTACGGACTGCCACGTGGCATGTTTTCATTGGTCCACATGTCGACTTGAAAAGTCTAAAAACGAGTGACACAGGGCAGGCTCTAGTGCTGCCACATCATCATGACATGTGTCACCTTATGTTATTGCCACATATGTTGTACGAATGATGACATCATATGTACTGATGCTAACATCAGTAGTACAGATGTTGACTCATCCCTACTGATTGGGCTAGGTTGACCAAAACTTTGACTGTGAATATCTTTTGATCCGTAACTATGTTTGACAAGTCGTTTGTGTTCTTAGAAATATTGCGACACGCTCTTCGCGTTAAAGTCATTTTCACTGAGTTTTGGGAACTTTGATTTTTTTCTCTTTCTCTATCTGCTAAAGCCATTATGAGCATCCCAAGTTGCCTCTGTGAATTCTGAGTTGTTCTTAGCCTTCTCTGGATCCTTTTTGGATCACAGCAACATACTCTTCTTTTGTTGTTGAAAGTGAAACCACTTTTTGCAGTTTCGAAATCCAACTTATTGTTGTTCCACCTACAGTAAAATCATATCATGTGTTGCTTCTCCTTCTATCTTTATCACCTACCATATCTGAATAAGCATATCCATGTAGAATAGTGTATGAACCTCCAAAACATAAGACATGAGTAGCAGTACCTCTCAAATACTCGAGAATCCATTTTACTTCCCCCTAATGTTCTTTACATGGATTGTTCATATACCTTCTCACAACTCCCACTGAAGGATCCTTTTCATTTAGTAACAAAGATGGACTAGATTTATTATCATGTAGAGTAGTATTAGGTTATATCAAACACTAAATGTATGCCAAACTTATGTTTTCATGCCACCAAACTGTGTTGGCTAGTTGAGAGTTGTAAAATGATTTTCCTAATTTTCCATACTTCTTGTAACATTGATGATCCAAATTTATGGCAACCATTTGTATGTCAAGGTTTTATTCTCCTAGTCGTTGGACTACTTTCTACACTACAGTTTTCAGGCTTTGTCTTGCAACATCCCTTAGATTTCCTAGTACCATCTTCTTCTCAATGTGTCCTTTCTTTTTCTCTCTATATCTCTCAGTTGCACACAAGGAAATAAATTCTTCACTGCATCTTTGATAACTCTTGATTCCAAAATATTCTACTTTAAAATGTTCATCCTTTATTGTTGCATTGTCCCCTCGATTCTTTCCTTAATGTAGAAATATCCCAAGGCCTAACATATCAAATGGATGTGATAATTCTAGTTCCCTTCCATGGTCATTAACGTTTTATAACTAAACTAGAATTTTGGTGATAAAGATCATAGAGACTAACAAACTCAAAGAATCAACAACACATTCAATCTTTAAGATCAATTCAACTCTAGAATCAAGAATAATTGTAACTTTCAAATAGTTTTTTTGTAAATTTACGTGTACTTTTTTTAAATTAAGTTAAAGTATAAACATGTGCATTTTTGGTAGAAGTCGACACCCTCTGTTTTCTAAGTTTGAATTGTTGAGTTTGATTATCAAAGAGTAAAGTTGAAAGAAACCCTTTGAGGTCCAATTTAGTCTTTAAATGGCTGGAATTGATGAATTATTAGATTTAATTAATACTCTAACACTCTCTATTGTCGACAATATGGTCACAATTGAAAAAGAAATTCTCACTAATGTTCTAACTTGTTTACAAGGTTCGTAGGAAAAAATCAAATTTCTCCATCTTGAATCACAACTCCAACAAGATGAAATACAACAAAAGAATCAACATTCTCAACTAGTCCTTTTTCAAAACAATTATTTTTTTGAATTTGAGAATGATTCCTATTAACAGCGAGTACATGATCAAATCAATGATGCCACTTCAAAAGAAGATTCAAATGAAGATGAATTTTGTCATAAACAAGTTCCTCTTTCACTTTCCAATTCCATCATTATACCTTGGGAAGAAATCATCAACAAAAAACACAAAACGGGTCTTGGATACAAAATGAAGTGACCTATCACAATCCAGATTATTCCAAGTAAATATAGTTCAAGAGTGCTTGATTCCTTCAAGAAAATTCATCTTCACTTGCGCCAATTCAAGATCAGATTCCTAAATGCCAACGTTGTCATCAAGTTGACCATATGGAGGATCAATATTTTAATATTCATCCCTATGATCATTGTGGAAAGAATAATCATCGTCCAGACAGATGTTCTAAACGTAAGAACCCTACAAGAGTAAAGAATCGTTATGGGTGGATTACTTCTTCACAATGGTCATCAATAGACAAGAATATGTATCAGCCATACCAAAGAATTCATTCTTGAGTATTAACACATCTTGCAGTGGAAATATTTTCATCTTCTCACCTTATCTCTGACAAGGGGGAATAATATTAGTGATTAACAGTCAAGATTCAAGTTTTGAAGTCCTATAAATCAAGTAGGAACAAGAAAACCATAGTTAGAGCCATATTTTATTAGTATGATTTGGTTTGTGGTCTTCCTTAAACCGTCATTTAATAGAATACTTACAATTTATTCTAGACAACAATTTTTGGTCATCTTTAAACCACCATTTGAGAGCATTTCCAATTAGTAGAAGACATCAACTTATAGATAAATTAGCAAATGTTCTGGGAACCACTAAGCCTTAGAGCCAAGTTCCATAGTTTTGGGTCTTCCTTAAACCACCATTTAGTAGAATACGTCAACTATTGTTGGCAATTTGGTTTATGGTCATCCCCAAACCACCAAATTCAAAGAGCACATTTAGCTCTTTTCTTGGACTCATATACACCCCTTTAAGGGGGGGGATGTTGGAAACCTAATACTTTAGGGTTATGATATTTTATATTATTCACTTGAAAAGGAATATCAAAAGTCACAAGTGAATAGGAACTATCATCAGGAGTCTAATAGAACTCTTGGAAGATGAATTCAAAGGTCATAGATTATGTATTTATATATGTATCACATTAATAAAATACAAATCACGTTGATCTTCATTCTGGTTTATTATAACAAATTCAAATCCAATATTGTAAATACACATTAGATGTACTTATTAAAAAAATTATATTCAATCTATTTTTGCCAAAGAAAAATCATCATTCCTATTTCGAGATTGAATGAAACTAGTTCTCAATTGTGTCATTTTTCCCTTTCTTCATTTTAACCTTATGCAATCCTTAATGATAAACAAAATTTCACACTAATTACCATTAACTTATAAATAGAATAATCAAGATTTACCATTAAAGAAAATATGGATTGATAATTAAATCTTCCAATGAAAATATGCAAGTTGTGAAAGGAAATGATAATTACATATTCTTAGCAATTCCCTAAATAAGAAGAGCATGCAAGTTATGAAATTTCATGTTGATGAAAAGGAGTGGCCTTATCCTAATACCAACATCTTCGAATTTTTCCTGGCTAGAGAAAAGTAGTTGGGATTAGCACCATGTGTTTATAGCCCGTTTTACAAAAAACTCAATTAATCCTCAAGAAATATGTCCTTGGGATTAATGTTATATTTTATAATTGTAGTATGTCAAAAGAAAAGAAAAATAATTATAACAGAAAATATATTTTAAATTTTAAGAACAACTTTAGAAATAGAAATCTAATGCAAGATTACACAGTAACTCAAATGAAACTTCAAAACCATCCAAATATTTTATTTATTCAAGTATGAAATAAAGATAACAACATTCTCCATACCCAAAAGGTAACGACCAGAATGAGACTTAGTAGTCAAAGGTGGTATATTACATCACATAGAGACGACCGGTGTATTTAAGTGAAACCAAGACTAAAACAAAGTTGAAATGACAGGCCACAAATTCCATTGTCTTGACTCTGCACAAAATTCTTAATCAATACTGAAAACTAATCCAAAAATCTAAAAAGAATCCACGGACTATCAAAAACAGATGTGTTGGCAAATATTTAACAGACAGCGCATGCTTGTATGCTTGTCATTGATGGAAAGTACAACAATGAAGATGGCATGAGTATAGAAAGTATGTAATAGATGGGCATTATGAGAAGACGCTATAGAGAAGATTCGAATAAGCTCAGAAGAGATAGTGCAGAGGATTGTTGGCAAATCATCGATGGCAAGATCAGAGTAAGCAGAACAAAGTAAGCTCGGGAGGAAAAGCATTTCTGATCGTTGGATCCCATTCAAAATTCCTGAAAGAAGGAGGACCGTCGGATCTGTTAGTAGACAAGAAGAACGCACAAAAGAGGAGGACAGATCTCGGGCGTTAGATCCGAGCGTGAGGACCGACCATCGTAGGATCCAGGAGAATCTGGACGATCTTTAAAAGTGCAAGGTGAAGCGAGTTCGTGAAATCCTGAAATCCTGATGTAGACACAATGAAGACTTGCGAAATCACGAAAAGATCCTGACCGTCAATACAACAAAAGACGTGGATAGTTGATCTCAGCTCCATCTCGGAGTCTCGCCTATCGCGACTTTGAGCGATGAGAATCTCCATCTAATAAACCGCGAGATGCAAATTCACGATGAGATCTGGACCGTAGATTCATCGAGATCGTGGACCGTTGATCTCAGCTCCATCTCGGAGTCTCACCTATCGCGACTTTGAGCGACGAGAATCTCCATCTAAGAAACCACGAGATGTGAATTCACGATGAGATCTGGATCGTAGATTCATCGAGATCGTGGACCGTTGATCTCAGCTGCATCTCAGAGTCTCGCCTATCGTGACTTGGAGTGACAAGAGCCTCCATCTAAGGAACCGTGAGATGCGAATTCACGATGAGATCTGGACCGTCGATTCATCGAGCTTGTGGACCGTCGATCAGGGTCGATGAAGTAAGTTCATGAAATCCCGAAATGTCGAATTGATTCTTTATTCTTAATCCAATGGTTCAAGTGAGCTTGAAATATGATCGGAGGGCTAATGTTCCATCTCATAGTTTATTGATCGGTTACCAATCAGTTAGCAAAACTGATTCATGCTTCTTGATCGGTTAATGTTTCAGTTGCTTAGACGGTTTTTCTGTTGCCTCAGAAGATTTGAAGTGTAACTACTGTGGGAGTGGTGAATAAAAGAAAAAATATGCAGATTGTGCATGGTTAGTCGTTTTGGACGAAAAATGAATTAAACTGTAAGAAAGGGAAAATCACAGAATGCGCAGTGTGAGACTGAAAATATGCGCAATGTGAGATAAAACTCAGAGAAGAGTAACAGATGAGGAACAGACTTGAAGCAGAGCAGAATGACAGAACAAGTTGAAGCAGAGCAGAATTGCAGAACAGACAAAGGAAGAGAAG
>SNQJ01S0038133.1:13167-38836 GCA_010110895.2 Picea sitchensis | reverse complement strand
ATGATATGGACATTTTGTTCACGAATGATGTTCCTTACAAGCCAAAAGGCCAAGTCTCTCACTAAATTATGAGTAATCAAAGAACATGGTCCTGAGAAACAACCAGAGGACTCATATTTCCAAGTTCATTGTTCCTCCAACCCTTCACTAGTCCTCCTAGCTCAACAATGTATTGATCTATAGTGATATGATCCCTTCACTTACACTTTCTATCTTAAGAAAACATGTAGGAAGTTCATTATGGTCAATGAAAACTAAAATAAATTGGTTTCTCAACAATGAGTCTACTCACTTGAGTGCCCTACCACATCACAATCACAATTATATCATATTGGTTGGGTAAAGTATATAGGTTTACTCACCCCTATCCCACATAAATGTTTTGTGACTTTTTCAGTTAGACCTTTCATTGATAGAGTTGATTGTAATATTATAGTATTGAACTGTTGTGATTTGCTTCTTAGCAAGCCTTATCAATTTGGTAGAAGGGAATAGTATGATGCCTTTCTGGACATATTTGAACTTCAAAAAGAACAATAAAGGATACTAGATAACATAATCTCTCCCTTAGTAAGAGTGACAAGTTGTTATGTAAGTCAACCTCTAGTGGTCATCCCTCTTGTCTCTCTTGATAGCATTTTCCCCAGGGTTCAGAGTTTAGCCGAGAGGTGCCACTTCAAGTGTAGAATCCACATCCCATTATGTATTATGCTTTATTCTCTATTGAGAACACTTCAAATACAAAGTAAATGACGCTTCTCCTTTCTATTGAACCCCTTGTTCATGGTTCCTCTTCACACACACACACACACACACACACACACACACACACACACAGGTTATTAACTTCTTTGCCTATCCTTCAATAATCTCTAGTAACGATGACTCTTCAACATAGAGGACATTTATTATTTCCAAACACTAACTATTGCATAAGGTCACATTTTAGTAGAGGTTCCCATCCTATTAATGGCACATTCCAACAAACTATGTTGTCCTTTGTTGAAAAATGGGTACCATCAATAGAAATTTGGGATGATTTCCTCTTAACAAGGAGGAATTGATGAAAATTAGTCCCTGAGATAATAGTCAACTAAATTATACTATGCATTATAATTGTAATTCACATTCACTTTTATTCATAGGAGATTTATCACCCCCATGCCCCATCTCATGCTACCCCACTCCCCCCACCCAAACATATATATGTAACATGTTACCTCCGAGGTTCTCACTTGGTGTAAAATTCCCAAAGCACAAGTTGTGAGACCCCAATGGAAACTTAGACAAGTTATCATGATCCAACAACAAACGTTGAGTTGATTTATCCATATATAGATCCAGTCGATGACACACCAACAGACGTTGTAGTAGATCCAACAACAACATAGGTGGTTGATATTGGTCTAGTTCCTTATGAGTTTTCACTTCAATATCCCGACCTTTCTCTTTTTAGACTATATGAACTCTATCTAAGGGGTAAATCCCTATGGTTAACTAATCTCAAGAAGTTGTAGGTAGAATGGGAGAAATGGATATTAGAAAATAGAAATGAAACTTGGAATTTTTTATAATTTTTGGTGATAGTTGAAAGGGAAGACTGGTGCCTTATTTTGTTTGGGCTATGGAGTCATGCATGCAACTTTAGAGGGAAATTATATGAAATATTTAGGAGCTAGTTGAGATACAAAAACATGATCCAAAATAGTCCTAAATTTGGTGAGAAATTACTACAAATTAGAGGAAGGAAAGGGTCTTCCTATGAGCACCACTTCCAAACTGATTCAAGGGTGGATTTTCCTAAAATATCCAAATTGTGTTATTGCTCAAACTACATTAAAGGGAAATTCCTATCCTCTCCGGGGAAAATACTAGGAAAGCCATCCACTGTCACCTTGGTGTACTTGCATCACTTTAAGGCTAAGGAAGGGGCTTCCTAACCTAAGGACGATGTTCTTGAAGGTCAAGTTATGCTAGGTTGTGTAGTAAAGAAGGGAAATTCTTCCAACTTGGCTCAACAAAGGTTTTGTTAATTCAATGATACCCACTCTCAAGGATAAGTAAGGAAATGTGAATAGGTAGATCATTTAACCTTTGGTCATATGAAAATAAGGCGGTGTGTTGGATCGTGATGTGTGGAGGTATTTTAGATAAATAAGTGAACACAACTTTGAAAATTGTCAAACACGACCTTCTAAGAGGCATTAGGGTGATGATGGGTTGTTGAAAAAGGAAGAGGGTTTTTGGAGGGATAAGGTTAAGAGGTGGGTGTGGCTTCTTTTGGTGAATTGCACCTTTGAGACTAATGTAATGTCCGAAGTTATCAACAGTTATTCAAATTTGAAAGTGGATGAGGATGAAAATGCACAAAATACATGGAAGTCAAATTAATTTTGGGAATGAAATCATATATATAGTTTTTAAGATGTATACTCTCAATTTTTTACCGAATCAAAAAWTTTTAATCCAATTTTTTATTGTACCATACTAAATTCAAATTCGAACTTGGTAACTATGGTTTGCATAAGAAGTCGAATCAGAGGTGGAGGAGGAAGAGGAAGGAGAAAAACCATTGTCAATGTTACAGGGTATGATTGTTTGGTTTCCCATTGGGATTGAATGACTAGAGGGATAGAAAGGAAATAATAATAAGATGAAGTACAAACAATTGGACTGCTGGTAAGTTGTGGATTTAAAGATTATGCTAGAAATAAAACAAAACAAATGCGTACTACAAAGAATATGTGAGTTGCTTTGGTCCTCTCTCCTATTTATCCTAAACTAAAAAGGCTTTATGCGTACAACTATTGATATCTTGCATAATGTTTTTAGTGGAAAAAAGGGATTTAATTACGACCGAAATATTTTCTTTTAATTTCAACCCCTTTGAAACTTCCATATTTTCCTTATTGAGTGCATTGTTAAGTTCATGTAATTATTAATCCACTTCACAACTTGCATACAATCATCGGAAAATATAATTATYAATTCATATTTTCCTTATTGAGAGACCCTTTCGAAATTTCAATATTTTCCTTATTGAGGGCGTTGATAAGTTCATGTAATTATTAATCCCCTTCACAACTAGCACAGACTTGATTATTAATCCCTTATTTTAAAATTGGRCACTTGGATAWTTTTCTTATTGAYAGGGTTGTTAGGAAGATGTMATTTTCCATGCCTTTCAAACTTGCATATTTTCGTTGGAAGATTTAATTATCTCTCCATATTTTTCTTTTCGGTTTAGGACATTGTTACGAAGAATTAAATATCAATCACCTCCATAACTTGCATATTTTCCTATTTTCCTTATGAACAACTGTGTGCAACAATTGACAACTTGCATAATTTTTTTATTGGTTGCGTCCCCCTCAGGATTTGAACTTGTAACCTTTTAGGAAAAAACACATGTTCTTAATTATTAGGCTCACTCAAACTATATATATTAGATTTGTTGTAGTAATTATGTAGTGCATATTGATTTCTAAGTTAAGTATGTTGTCCATATTTACCATATTAGAAATGAATTTACATATAAAAATGAAGATTGAGTTTCTAATACACAATGCTTATAGTATTGAGATGTAACAATATACACAATGAGTATTTACCATATTAAAAATGAATGTACACCATCCAATCTTACACATCATATTTCTCATATGAATGTTAATCATTTTGTTTTTGAATCATCATGAGTCATTTTGTAAACTTTTCTAAATGTAGGTGAGTTGCATGAGGTTAAAAAGAAAAAATACACGATCTAAGACTATTTTCATTCAATGAAAAAAATTAAAGACGCGCTTCTAATAAGTAGTACTTCCAATGAGTATTTACCATATTGGATTTGAAGTGATAATACATAGTGCGTATTTGTCATATTGAATTTGTAGTGGTAATATGCAATGCATATTGTACATTGAGAGCATGGTGCATATTGAGTTCTTAATGTATATGGAATGAGTATTTAGCATATTGGATAATAGTGGTAAATATGCAATATTATTTCTAGTGGTATATATGCAATACCAATGTGTACCATATTGGATTTATAGTAGATGCTTATTAATTGGGATATGACTTGAATATAGTTGATTTTTAAATGTACATTCAATGTCTTGTTACCATATTAAAAATACATGTTTATGTATAAATGAAAATTGAGATGCTAATACACAATTTGTATTTACTATTTTAAAATTATAGTGGTGAAAAAATAATGCATATTAATAACACATTACTGGATTTTCCGATTATTTCAAGTTATTATCAACTCTATTATATCATCAAATCTACTTTATATGTACTCTAATATCAATGCAACTACATCAATTTGGATGTAATTATCAACACATAAATTTTAAAAAATTAATAATTTTGAAAATAAAGTATGGGAAAAATATTGTTTAAACATTGTTTTTAACTCAATTCACCCAAGTCGTTTTAGTAATTCTTTTATAAAATAAAATATGTTTACACTTAATAAAAAGTTAGTTAGATCTAGATACTTTCTTACCAATGTTATTGTTATTATGTAGGTCGATTGGATTGTTTAAAAAAAAGGTGAAACAAACTATGTATATGATACAAATAAACACCATTATATATAACATAAAGGGAAATTAAATGAAAAAATTGTTAACAAAACATTATATATAATTATATATAATGTAAAGTGAAATTAAATGAAAAAATTGTTAACGAAAGAATCACTTAAATACATATTTTTTTTTACATATAAGTTAAACCAAAGACACATACGCCACTGATTAAATACCCTATAACAATATATCTATTTTTCCGAAAACCATATCCAATGGCATTCTACAAACACTTAAAAGATACCCTTCTTAAGTTCGTGGATCCATAGGGTTTCACATGGTGATATATCGAGCACCATCATGAAAACACATTCATGAATTTAGCTGTCACGCCACTCGATAATTCGGTTGGATTGCATACACCCAACATTCTCAACAATGTGCGACACTGCAACTTTTTGACTCGACGACAAGGCCAATCCGGTCTACTTGGATCAGACTATGCCTAACACTTAGAATCTTTATCATTTAACATCTCATGATAACATTCATACTTAGAACATGGAACATGTAACAAGAATGCATCAAGTACATAGTAATATGTTTTTGTAAATAAGTTGGGCAGCCAAACTAACCTAACACCCAAGTATGATACAATAGACAACAAAGCCTTTAGCTTGTGCAACACCAAAGAATTTTTACAAAGAGCTTGTGCTCAAACATATACAACAATACACCTATGTGAAACACATGGAATATACCTTTGTCACATCTGCCTTGCGAACCTCTTTGTGCCATAGTCAAAACACTTCTCCCTTGCGCTTCATGCATGTGGCTCATGTTGCCTCTTGCCTCAGTCACCGAACTTCTTGTCACCTGACTTGTCATGTTCCCCCTTTGTCTTCTGGTCTCACCCTTATGCATTATATATGCACCATTCCTTGTGAACCATTGCATCTCTATGCCCATGGGTGAATCGACTTGCCAGTTCGTTAAGTTGCACCCACTAATTATTCGCTCGACTCTCATCTTAGGTGTGCGTGTCCCTTACATGAGTCAAACCAACTCACCTAACCGCCCCCTCTTGTGCCTTAGCTTACTCATTCATTGGTGGAGCATCCAAGTCTTTCCCACAACCTTCTTCAAACCATCCTTCGTCTAACTTGTGACACAAGGCATCTCGGTCGAGTCCCCCTTGGTGCATCGCATGTCGAAGGTGACCAGGCTCGCTCGATATAATAAGACCTCTCATCTATTGTGTGGACCAAGCATCTTGCATGATCGATTGATTTGTGGTGTAGTTTCATTCGAGTGCATGATGCAAAGGCACGTGCCTATACTTGGTGCTTGAGGTCTTACATCAATCCTTCTTTAGAAACCATATGCTCCATGTCGATGAATTCGTTTGGACTAAAAAGTAAGTCAATTGTCTAGTTTGCATCACAAATTTATAAAACAATTATGATTTATGAATTCAAACAATTTGTCTATGTAGGGTGTAATATTATTCATTCTCTCTACGTTTTCCTTTAAATAAATATATTTGCGTAAATTTAAAATTTGTAATTTTTCTTTAAATTTTTTATTTCAAGTGTTTATAGAAATAGAATTTAAACTTAATAACTTTTTATAAAATTTGGTGAGGTGATAAATGAATATGCCCTCTATAACATGTCTAAATTTTATATCTTAAATCTAAATTATGAGAATATGTTGATTAAAATAATAGACCTTTGTCACCACAGAAATAAAATTTGGAAATTACTTTTTGGACTTGAGCATGGGTGTAAACTTAATATCTTCTTCTAAAATTTAGTGTGAAGGTAGAAAATGTAACGTCTACAATATATCCAATATTTATCTCATTATTTCAATGTATGAAAGAGTGTCCATATCATCGGATCATTGTTTGTGAGTTAAAAAACTAAAATCTTGAAACAAAACACAAAACTGAACTAGAACTATTTTTGGGTGATGTTGGATTGGAAAAACTCCAAGGATGCTCTTGCATTAGACTCCCTTGATTGGAAAATGTGAGAATTTTTCTCATGAGGTTGTTGATAAATTAGAAAACGCTAGAAATCTATATATTTTCTTTCTTTTCTTCTTTCTTCTCATCCACACTCTATACCATTCAACCTTCTTTCTTCTCTACTTTGCATCCTTCTTCTTCTCCTTTGCAATTTTGACTTCTGCAATATGCTACTATAGGTAATATCTCGCATCAAAACTCCATCATGCCATTTTTTTTCTTAGATTTTCTTTATCACCATCACCCTTATTTCTTCTATCATATTCTGCATCTCACCCACCTTTATCAACTACTGCTAATCGTTTCCAATGAGGCTCATTACCTCAAACTCTTTTTTCTCAATAATGCTTACTAATTCAAATTTCTCTCTCTTAATGGTGATTACTACCTCTCTGTTATCACTTTATTGTACCATCACCCTCATCTCAACGTACACCACTAATGCTTGCTACTCAAGCATCTCTCATTATATTTTTCTTTCATTGCAACAACTCCTTTGGTATAATCATCTTCAACTTGCAACTCTATTATTGCAACACCACTTATCTCTACAACACTATCTTAAATTACAAATCCTATTTTGTGTTTTCCTTTGGATTGCTATCAACTAAATGCATTTCACACACTCTTTCTCCATTCTCTTTAACTTGGATGGAACTTCCATATTTTTCTTATTAAACACCTTTAGAAAAATTTAATTATCAATCATGTTCGCAAGTTGCATATTTTTCTTACTGACAATGTTGTTAGGAAGATGTAATTTTCAATCCCCTTCACAACTTTCATATTTTCATTGGAAGACTTACTTATGAGTGCATATTTCTATTTCTTATGGAGGAAATTGTGACGAAATCTTAAATATCAATCCCCTTAACAACTTGCATATTTTCCTTATGAATAGTTACATGCAACATTTGAAAACCTACATAAATTTTTTATTGACCATTTCATCACCCATATTCAGTTGTTGCACATTTTCCTTTTTGATGGTTGTCTAATATAATTTATTCATTTCCCTTATGGAAAACTACATGTGACATGTTGACTCATAAAATCACCAACTAAGACACCAAGACTGCAATTGATTGCAAGGCACTATTTTATTTATTTTTATTATCTATGATATATAAATATTTAACTATAGGTGGGATCCCCTAGCAAAGGAAGAAAAAATTGAAAATCCCCTTATTATAAAGAGTTAATGATGACATTTGATTTTACTTCAGTTTATTTGAGGCATCTTGCTGCATCATTGATCATCCATTGGGATTTCTCCAAGTTTTGGTGGTTGGAAAATCATAGTTTTCTTCCATGTTTATTAGTGACAGGTAGATGGCCATCCTATGATATATATATGCATGCTAATGGTTATGTTTTTTTTCACATCATCAAAAGGTTGGTAGCATAATACAAGGTTCTCATAGCATATACGAATTTTGGTTGCAAGTGATAAGATGGTTTCTCCATTGAAAAATTGGTTCAATTATATAACAATGGTCCAACATGAAATAATAATCAAGATACATAACACAACCTTACATGTTATAATATCTTGTTTTCATATATAATGTCTTTGCTATAGTGAAAAGGTGGCACGATGAAGTTAAAAGATTGGAAATTATTTTAAACATAGTACAATTGGTATATTATATGGAATCACATTGTTTTCGTATGGCATGTTGCTATCATTTCTAACCTTGCCTTTGACATTTATTTTGACATATATATGCTCGTTGCATCGTTGATTGGCAATGAATGCGGTTTAATTCGAATATTGTTGGGTTGGTAAGTCCCGACCATTGTTACAATTGGCATTAAGTTGGTGATGACATGGATATAAGACATGTGATATATTGTATATATGGCATTGTAAATTGAGTTACTATTTGTGGTTACTGCTAGTGGAAAAATGATATGGAAGGGAAATTAATGTTTTGGGCAATGTGAGGTCCCATGCATTGAATGCATGCGACGCAAACGTTTCGTTGAGGATTCCACCCTTGAACGTTCTAGCATTTTTCATTTTGATGGTTTGGATTCGAGCTTTAGAGAAGTATCTCTTTTCAATCATAGACCGTGATTGTTTTGGCACTATAAATCATCTTTCTCAAAGGAAAGCAAGCGTTAAGGGAAGGTATGTGACTTTAGCTTATAACCATCATATGTATGTTGATACTTGCAATATTAATTTAGAAAGATCTTTGTATGACTGTGAATGAGCATGTTGTTTTGCTCTCAGACTTGTTATGTAACATTATTTCGTTTCTAAAAATGTTTTGTTTACTCATACTGTTTGAAATATCCTACTGTTCAACCCGTTGGTTTGTTTCTATCCAAAACAAAAAATATGTGAAATATTTCTATGTTTAGATTGGGGTTTAAAGTTGGTCTTCATGGTTTTTCTTTCTTGACATATTTTCATTATAAATAGTGAATCCTAAACCTCTGTTAGATATTGACATAGTTCAAGTATCTTTTTAAAGGTTGCCTCATCATCCTTTACCCTTCCAAAATGAGTTTCCATTTCCAAATGATGTATCCTCCCATCACCTCAATGCATGATGTTCTACGTTTGAATGAAGCATGTAAATATCCTCTTCCTGGAGTCAAGTTTGTGGGTTTCTTAAATCTCGTTTTGGGTTGCATATTTATATTTTCCTCTTTCACAGATATTGTCTCAGGCCAAGATTAACTTATTTTCAAAACAACTAGAATGCAATCGATCAAGTTTCGAACCCAAGTTCGAAAAAAATCATATCTTGTCTTTCTTAGGTTGATGTTAATGATTAAGGAGTTGGGATAATTTTGAGACTAAACCCTAGGGTTCTGCACCTCTGCATGTTGAAGAACATGTTTCATATTTTATGAGATGGGTTTTGTATCTCTCCAACTAACAACCCTAGCACTCTTTTAATATTGTACTGAGCTTTCATGTTGAAAAACCATTACCCAGTTTTGATTCATGGTCATGGTTGGAATGGAAGGTGACTAGCTATAATATGCATTGATTAGTTTTGTTTAATGCACATGGATGGTTGTCTTTTGAAATCATGACTAAAACCCTAGGGTTCTCCTCGCGACCTCTCAGATGTTGGAAGAACAGTGCTCTATATTTTATGAGATGGTTTTGTATCTCCCAATGTCCTAACTCTTTTAATATTGTAATTGAAGCTACGTTGAAAACCATTACCCATTTCATCCATGGTTTGGTTAAATTAATATAATATAAAATTGATTAGTTTTGTTTAATGCACATGGATGGTTGTCTTTTGAAATGATATATATATATATATATATATATAGAGTATATATATATATATATATATATATATATATATATATATATATATATATATGTTGCTGATACGTTGAGTTGTTGGGAATGTTTGAATACTTCCATCAACCATACCTATATTTTTACACAGAAAATTTATTTGAAAATGGTTCAGTTTTGAACTCAATTTCTTAAGAGAAAAATATATATTATAAGGAATATATTTTTTATTATATTTTGGGCTTGAAAATTCTGATTGAATAATTTGCTTGAAGTTAAAAGAGACACATTACTTGTGATAAAATTTCCCAAACCAGTTTCAAGTGAATTATTTTTGGACGTTGATATAATTTATATGGATTTGTTGGTTGTTCATATGCTAAGTTTTAAGGAAAAAAACATTTTTTTTTAAGAAATAAACTTATCTTGGCTGATTACATTTCACTGTTTTCACAAATTTAGTCTTAACTCAGATGTTACTGTTGGAAGAAAGGTTCAATAAAAGATGGAATATATTTGCAAGTGTTGGATATGGTATTCATTGATTGTTATTTAAAGAAGAATGAGATTGGTTTTGAGGACCACATGTTTTGTTTTATATGCATGGGATCAATTACCTCATACTACCACTTTTCATAAATTGTTCCTTATTCCCATTTCCACATATCATTTCAATTGGTCATTATCTCTCCTCCTGTGGTATGAAATTTAATATTTCCTCTGATAGATTGATATCAATATTGAAAGCAAGGGTGTATTATGATCAATATGTATATATAATCATCTCGAGATTCCGAAGAATTGTGTTGCATGATGGTTATATTAAATAAACTTTTTTTTTTTTAATTTGTTCATGGTCAATTCCTCCATATTTTCATTTTTTATAAGTTGTTCTCGGCTCTTGAATTCCAATTCCATTTTGATTCAAAACGTTCCCCCTGATGTGTGACTAAATACTTGACAGTGAAGGATTAATAGTGATGGTTATGGGACTGACAAGGCATAAATGAAGTGATTGTTGAAATGTTTTTAGGCCTTGTAGATGTTTAATGACGAATTGTTTTTGAACATGTACCATCATCTTTCCTTACCATTATTTCACTTTTCGCACATTTCAAAACTCATCATATTCCTTAAGTACATTGATTTTCCCATGTTCTTAAATAATAATTACTTGTGGGGAATAGGTGATTAAAGGAAAAATTGATGTTTTGGATTGACCTTCCCTATATGTCCTTGCCTGCTTGCATGATTGTTTGTTGTTAAACAGAGCTATTTCTAAGTTATATTATGCAAATTTAATTTGATGCTTATTAGTTATTGCATGCATGCTCTAAATTTTCCTTGCACTTATATATGAGTTTATTCAGTAGAGGAATCCATGGCAGAGGAAACATAGGAAGAGGAAGAAGGCCTAATGATTTTTTGGGTGATAAAAGGCTTCACTTCTCAATCGACTTTGATGTTGATTCCGAGGAATTAAATCATCTCCTACAAACTTGTTTCTTAAACCTAGCATGACAAGGGGCCTTCCAACCTCATCCTCCACCTGAAAGGCCACCCTTCCAACCTCATCATAGAATTTTGGGTATTCTTGTACAACCACATGTTTCTTTACCTCCTGAGATTCCAACCAATGATGGTTGGAACAAGATTGTTAATCCTCCTCAACATCAAGTCCAAGGATGGCCCATAGATTCATTTCCATTTCCTCCACCTCCTCCCAAGTTATTTTCCCTGCATATTCCATCAGAAGCTTCTCATGCATGTTCTACTCAACCATTAAGTAATCTTAAATCTGATATTCAAGAGCTTGAGCCTAGAAAAATAAAATGACTTTCCCACTCTATTGATTCTGATAAGTTAGTAAAATCTTCACACTCAATTACTTCCCATTGAAAGCATCAAAAAAATAAAGGTAGACACATTTCCTTTGAAGAGATGCATCCAAAAGCGTCAACAGTAAGAGATAAAGAACATCTTAATGATGATTTTGAAGTCATAAATCCAACAAAGTCACAAGGAAGTGAACAGAGACAAAATGTATCTCATAAGAAATATGAATTCTAATTTAACAAGTGTTATTTCATAGTTTCACTGTTGGGACATATTTGATTAGTTTTTGAGACAATGACTTGTTTAGACAGAATGATCACTCATTACTTTTGGATATTTCGACAATAGTATTTTCTGGGTAGCTAGATGGTTATTTTGACATATTTATGACAACTTTTGACTTGAACAACAATCTGATATATTTAATTTTGATATAAATATATTTGGACATTCGAGAGTCACAAGGATGTTTACAAGAATTCTTTTGAGCTGATTGGGATATATGTTATGCTTATGACTAAATGAATGTTTGATGACATTAATTTATATTATTTTCAAGGAGGAACAAAGGGGATATGTTGAAAAATTTAAATAAATTCATTAGGGGTCCCTGCTTATTATTTAATATTTATTAGATCCTTATCACTATTTATTAATATTTTAAATAAAATTTGTTCCTACTTAACTTAAATTAGTTAATAAATTAACTAAAAGGTTAGTGACTAAATGGTTAGTTGAACTAATCAAGCTACCTATGGAGAGAAATAAAAGAGGATTTCATGGGACAAGCAAAAGGGGAGAGTAATAGAGAGAAATACTCTAATAAGGTTTGCTCTTCCTTCTGAAGTGGCATTACTTTACTATTTCATTCATCTTTGAGATACATAAGTGATAAGAACTTCTTATTGATAACATGATCCTATTGAAGGTGGAAATAAGGAGGACCAAGAAGTATTGATTTGTCGATATACTTCACAAGGTTGATCATCTGTTTCTGATAGTCCGTGGATTCTTTTTAGATTTCTGGATCAGTTTTCAGTATTGATTAAGAATTTTGTGCAGAGTCAAGACAATGGAATTTGTGGCCTGTCATTTCAACTTTGTTTTAGTCTTGGTTTCACTTAAATACACCAGTCGTCTCTGTGTGATGTAATATACCACCTTTGACTACTAAGTCTCATTCTGGTCGTTATCTTTTGGGTATGGAGAATGTTGTTGGATTTATTTCATACTTGAATAAATAAAATATTTGGATGGTTTTGAGGTTTCATTTGAGTTACTGTGTAATCTTGCATTAGATTTCTATTTTTAAAGTTGTTCTTAAAATTAAAAAAATATTTTCTGTTATAATTATTTTTCTTTTCTTTTGACATACTACAATTATAAAATATAGCATTAATCCCAAGGACATATTTCTTGAGGATTAATTGAGTTTTTTGTAAAACGGGCTATAAACACATGGTGCTAATCCCAACTACTTTTCTCTAGCCAAGAAAAATTCGAAGATGTTGGTTTTAGGATAAGGCCACTCCTTTTCATCAACATGAAATTTCATAACTTGCATGCTCTTCTTATTTAGGGAATTGCTAAGAAGATGTAATTATCATTTCCTTTCACAACTTGCATATTTTCATTGGAAGATTTAATTATCAATCCATATTTTCTTTAATGGTAAATCTTGATTATTCTATTTATAAGTTAATGTTAATTAGTGTGAAATTTTGTTTATCGTTAAGGATTGCATAAGGTTAAAATGAAGAAAGGGAAAAATGGCACAATTGAGAACTAGTTTCATTCAATCTCGAAATAGGAATGATGATTTTTCTTTGGCAAAAATAGATTGAATATAATTTTTTTAATAAGTACATCTAATGTGTATTTACAATATTGGATTTGAATTTGTTATAATAAACCAGAATGAAGATCAACGTGATTTGTATTTTATTAATATGATACACATATAAATACATAATCTATGACCTTTGAATTCATCTTCCAAGAGTTCTATTGGACTCCTGATGATAGTTCCTATTCACTTGTGACTTTTGATATTCCTTCTCAAGTGAATAATATAAAATATCATAGCCCTAAAGTATTAGGTTTCCGACATCCCCCCCCTTAAAGGGGTGTATATGAGTCCAAGAAAACAGCTAAATGTGCTCTTTGAATTTGGTGGTTTGGGGATGACCACAAACCAAATTGCCAACAAAAGTTGATGAATTCTACTAAATGGTGGTTTAAGGAAGACCAAAAACTATGGAACTTGGCTCTAAGGCTTAGTGGTTCCCAGAAAATTTGCTAATTTAGCTATAAGTTGATGTCTTCTACTAATTGGAAATGCTCTCAAACGGTGGTTTAAAGATGACAAAAAATTGTTGTCTAGAATAAATTGTAAGTATTCTATTAAATGATGGTTTAAGGAAGACCACAAACCAAATCATACTAATAAAATATGGCTCTAACTATGGTTTTCTTGTTCCTGCTTGATTTATAGGACTTCAAAACTTGAATCTTGACTGTTAATCGTTAATATTTTCCCCCTTGTCAGAGATAAGGTGAGAAGATGAAAACATTTCCACTGCAAGATGTGTTAATACTCAAGAATGAATTCTTTGGTATGACTGATACATATTCTTGTCTATTGATGACCATTGTGAAGAAGTAATCCACCCATAGTGATTCTTTACTCTTGTAGGGTTCTTACGTTTAGAACATCTGTCTGGACGATGATTATTCTTTCCACAATGATCATAGGAATGAATATTAAAATATTGATCCTCCATATGGTCAACTTGATGATAACGTTGGCATTTAGGAATCTAATCTTGAATTGGCACAAGTGAAGATGAATTTTCTTGAAGGAATCGAGCACTCTTGAACTATATTTACTTGGAATAATCTGGATTGTGATAGGTCACTTCCATTTTGTATCCAAGACCCGTTTTGTGTTTTTTGCTGATGATTTCTTCCCAAGGTATAATGATGGAATTGGAAAGTGAAAGAGGAACTTGTTTATGACAAAATTCATCTTCATTTGAATCTTCTTTTAAAGTGGCATCATTGATTTGATCTTGTACTCGATGTTAATAGGAATCATTCTCAAATTCAAAAAAATAATTGTTTTGAAAAAGGACTAGTTTAGAATGTTGATTCTTTTGTTGTATTTCATCTCGTTGGAGTTGTGATTCAAGATGGAGAAATTTGATTTTTTCCTACGAATCTTGTAAACAAGTTAGAACATTAGTTAGAATTGCTTTTTCAATTGTGACCATATTGTCGACAATAGAAAGTGTTAGAGTATTAATTAAATCTAATAATTCATCAATTCGAGCCATTTAAAGACTAAATTGGACCTCAAAGGGTTTCTTTCAACTTTACTCTTTGATAATCAAACTCAACAATTCAAACTTAGAAAATAGAGGGTGTCGACTTCTACCAAAAATGCACATGTTTATACTTTAACTTAATTTTAAAAAAGTACACGTAAATTTACAAAAAAACTATTTGAAAGTTACAATTATTCTTGATTCTGGAGTTGAATTGATCTTAAAGATTGAATGTGTTGTTGATTCTTTGAGATTGTTAGTCTCTATGATCTTTATCACCAAAATTCTAGTTTAGTTATAAAACGTTAATGACCATGGAAGGGAACTAGAATTATCACATCCATTTGATATGCTAGGCCTTGGGATATTTCTACATTAAGGAAAGAATCGAGGGGACAATGCAACAATAAAGGATGAACATTTTAAAGTAGAATATTTTGGAATCAAGAGTTATCAAAGATGCAGTAAAGAATTTATTTCCTTGTGTGCAACTGAGAGATATAGAGAGAAAAATAAAGGACACATTGAGAAGAAGATGGTACCAGGAAATCTAAGGGATGTTGCAAGACAAAGCCTGAAAACTGTAGTGTAGAAAGTAGTCCAACGACTAGGAGAATAAAACCTTGACACACAAATGGTCACCATAAATTTGGATCATCAATGTTACAAGAAGTATGGAAAATTAGGAAAATCATTTTACAACTCTCAACTAGCCAACACAGTTTGGTGGCATGAAAACATAATTTTGGCATACATTTAGTGTTTGATATAACCTAATACTACTCTACATGATAATAAATCTAGTCCCTCTTTGTTACTAAATGAAAATGATCCTTCAGTGGGAGTTGTGAGAAGGTATATGAACAATCCATGTAAAGAACATTAGGGGGAAGTAAAATGGATTCTCGAGTATTTGAGAGGTACTGCTACTTATGCATTATGTTTTGGAGGTTCATACACTATTGGACATGGATATGCTTATTCATATATGGTAGGTGATAAAGATAGAAGGAGAAGCAACACATGATATGCTTTTACTGTAGGTGGAACAACAGTAAGCTGGATTTCGAAATTGGAAAAAGTGGTTTCACTTTCAACAACAAAAGAAGAGTATGTTGCTGTGATCCAAAAAGGATCCAGAGAAGGATAAGAACAACTCAGAATTCATAGAGGCAACTCGGGATGCTCATAATGTCTTTAGTAGACAGAGAAAGAGAAAAAATTGAAAGTTCCCAAAACTCAGTGAAAATGACTTTAACGCGAAGAGCGTGTTGCAATATTTCTAATAGCGCAAACGACTTGTCAAACATAGTTACGGATCAAAAGATATTCACAATCAAAGTTTTGGTCAACATAGCCCAGTCAGTAGGGATGAGTCAACATCCCTACTGCTGATGTTAACATTAGTACATATGATGCCATCATTCGTACAACATATGTGGCAATAACAGAGGGCGACACGTTTCATGATGATGTGGCAGCACTAGAGCCTGCCCTGTGTCACTCGTTTTTGGAATTTTCAAGTCGACATGTGGACCAATGAAAACATGCCACGTGGCAGTCTGTACATGACACGTGGCATCCGTACAATACATGGCAGGCTGACGTGGAATCTGTACAACACGTGGTAGGCTGACGTGGCATACAAGTGATGTGGTAGGGTGACTGTGCAAAGAGGTGACGTGGGCCAATGGTTGGCTACCATGTGGTCTAGTCATGGGATGCCACATGGCAGTGGGAAAATTCCCAATGATGCCCAACAACCGAGAATCCAAAAAAATAATATATATTAAATCTGGCGACGATTCTGCCAGATTGGTGGCATATTCCACCACCCACCATTCTAGTGGCATATCCGCTGACTAAATAGCCAAACGCCAAAAATTTATAACAATACACCAAACAAAACGAGATTCTGCGGGTTTGACCCCGAGATCTCCCCTAAACCTCCGCCTAACCAACGTCTTAACATAACATCCACCTGCCAACGCGCCAACGATCCCATTATTACACAACCACCTAGATTTTATTATAAAAAGGGACTTTTGCCAGTGTACGAGAGGAGGGGAACCAAGGGTGCGGTCTTACGAAAAAGACACAAATTTTGAGACAAGGCATGGATTTCGAGATAGAGTCCAATCATTAATTGCAGGTGAAGGCACGAAAATCGAGACATGATTGTGTCTTGGCCCTGAAAGTGCTAGACTCAGATCGAGTCATGGAGACAGTCATTTTTAGGTAATTCGACGCCACAGACGCAGTGGTGATGTTTTTTTTTTTCTGATTTGAGAAAAGCTTCTGTAGCTTAACTCTAGAATGAAGTATACTTATGTATTTTTCCCAATTCTTTTATGGAGTTAATAAAAAGGCCTACCCATTTGAGAGAAGGACTCAGAGACATAGTCCACCAGGGGAAAACTCCGTTATCAAGTTCTTCGTGTTTACATTTGATGCTTATGATTCTTTCCTTTTGAGTTTTTCCTTCTTTACGGTGCACTTTAGTTTATGCTCATTTAATACAATTCTTTAATAAGTTACCGGATGAAAAGATCCTAGATCATGTTGGTATCAGAGCAGTCGTCTTTGACTTGAATTGTTGAGTATGAATTCTTACTAGGGCCAAGCATAAGCAGGGTGAAGGAAATATTAAGACGTTCAATCCCGAAGTTGGCCATGCATCCCGAAGGAAGAAAATGGAAGAAGAGGACTAGCATGATGAACATGAGAAAAACTTTCACATGGTCTTTTATCGCATGTCAGNAAATGGTCAAACGAATGTATGGAGATTACGAGAAGAGGATGAAGAAGAAAGGGAAGAAAAATGAAGCACATGCAGGTGATGATGCTTCGATAAAGCAAGGGGTTGGAGGAGATCCTCCCGAGCCTCCATCTTCACCTTCAAGTTCTAGTTCTTCTTCCTCTGAGCATTCTCATCATTCTCATCATTCTATCCATAAAGCCTCTTTTAAGAAACCATTATTGAAGCTTGATGTGAAATTTTCTTTACCTATGTTTAATGGAGATGCTAATCCTGAAAAGCTAGATAATTGGATCCGACAAGTTGAAGTATATTGTCGTGTTCAGCATATTGATGAAGAGGAAGTTAAAGTGCAACTGGATTCTTTTCGGTTGGAAGACACCGCTTTCATATGGTGGGAGAGCAAGCTTCAGGATATAAGTAAGTGTGGTAATATTCTTTCCTTATGGTCGGAATTTAAATTAGAGATAAGGAAGCAGTTCTATCCATTAGGGTATTTACATAAAGCAATGATGGAATGAAAAACTTTAAGGAAAAGTAAAGGTCAAACTGTACAAAGTTTCACAGAAGAATTTAGGAAGAAATCTCTTGCATTGAACATTCCTTTGGATTCTTATGAAACTTTAATGAAGTATATTGACGCACTTCACAGTTATATTCGTCATACTTTTTTCTTGTTTAACCCCACTAGTCTTGACGAAGTTTGAGTGTAAGCCATGTTGATGCCAAAAGATTAGTGAGTCTCAAGCATCAACATTTTCAACCTCCCGCGGGGATAAGCGAGAAGAAGTGGGAATATCACCCTAGGCTTAAAGCCCCAGACAAGAATGAGCATTGAAATCTACGTTAATTTTATCCTAACCTATAGTCCAAGCATAGATCCCTTTGTCCTTAATTTTTCTTTTAACAATATTTAATTTTTATTTGATTTATGATTTTATGCTATTTACAATTTGATCATTTCTATGTGAGGATTTATAAAATTAAAAAGGAAAAACAAATTATAAAAGTAAAATGCATGGTTTTGTTTTATTTTAACAAAAATAATATAAAGCAAAGTCAATCTAAAAGCTAAAAAAATTAAAACTATAGGTTAGATTTAAAGTAAAAAAAAAACTTATTATATAACACTACACTAGCAATATTTAATTTTTATTGATTTATGATTTTCATTTATAAATTAGGATGTGACTAAGGTATAATAAATCAAAAATAATAAAAAAAATAAAAAACTTATATACATTAAAATATCTAATAAGTAAAACATGTTCACATATATAGCACTTATGAATTTGTTCATTTTCTTTTGAAGTTTAGGATGTAAAGACAAAAAAAAAATTAAAAAAATAAAAATAAAATAATAAACCAAGATTATATACACTAATTAAATAGTATATAACTTTATTAACATGAATGTTTACAATATAAATACAATTAAATTGTATTTTTTAAGATTTTGTTCAACATTTTTTTTATTCTGAAATCAAAGTTTTTTTTTTTAAATAAATAAAGAAAGAAAAATTAAGGACTTTAAAGAAAATTTAAAGAAACATTCCAGAGTGAGGAAAAATTGATTTCATTAAAACGTTTTCCATACAAATCACAAATTTTTGAAATCTGCAAGTTCATGTAGGGCCAGGTATATGATTTTTAGTTTTTTTAGACGAAATGTACAATAAAAAGACCAAGCTTAAAAAAAAAGAAAAGAAGAAAGCTGAGTGAGAAGTGGAATAGAGCAATGGTGGCTAATCACAAAGAAGAAACCTGTATAGAAAAACTGATTAACGCCGAATAAAATCGAACATTAATACAACAATTAACAAACAAACCTTTACCTCGTAAAGGCCAACAAGCTCATTCTTGCCTACCTTTGACTGCTTTGCAAAACCACTTGCTACTTAGGATTTCGTCAATCTCTACTGAAGATGTAGGAAAATGATGAAATGACATAGTCCTCACATTACTCTCAACATATCATTCTATGAAATTCCTGCCAAAGTGTCTTTCTGATTTTATTTCTAAAAATACTTCCTTCATAAGATTTCTATCTTCATCAAAACCCTCCTCCCCCTGGCGAGCTGCTTCTTTTATATTATTTCCTGGACAGTTTGAGTAGTTATGGCCGTTTCTCAGGTGAACGGTTCCGGTGGTTATGGTCGTTTCTCAAGTGAACGAACTGAAGCGAACTGCTTGAAATAAGAAAATAGAAAATTTTTGGAAAAATGGTTACTCCACATGACGATTTTTCTGTTCGAGACTTTCCCTTTTACCCTACTCTCACGCCAACACAAATATCGTTTAAACCTCAGCCATTAGTTTATCAAGTAGTTCATGCTATCTTGATTTATATATAATCTTGAAGCAATCTTGAAGCTCCAGTAATGAACCTGTAGTAATTGTTGCGAGTGATAAACCGTGTATACAGACGAATAAATCAATCTTATCCACCTTGAACAATCCGAGCATAGTCGAAATGATTAGGGACTGTCACAACAGGCGATGCAAGACCCTGCTATATCCATAATGCCCATTTGGTAGGGCACGTACTCATTACTTGTGAATGTATCGCCTGAACCAGAACCTGGAACCTGGAATTAGATTATCCTTAATCTCAAGGAGAGAAAATACGCTCTATAAAGAAATCGCTTGTTCATATAGATTTATAATACCCACAATTCATGTAAACCTTGCTTTCCAAAAGAATGTCTCTCATTCCAACAATTGCTCTTTGGTATCTTACACGTGGATTGTTTTGCATCTCTTCACCTGAATTCATACTTGGAAAAAAGTTCAACTTATGAGTTAGGTCAACCATAAAGTAATCCATAAGGGAAAAGGTTCGTATGAACATAGTTGGGACATCATGTAATGGCTTCCAAATCATAAGGTAATCTAAACCATGTTCAAAAGGTAAAGTGGAAACCTAGGTTTAAGGAGACATGTGGCAAGAAATATGGAATATATGATGAAATGTTATTTTTTAGAATGGTATGGAATAGTGCCAATAACACAATGGGAAGTTATTATAATTTTTATGTCATAATTTAACTTTTTGAGAAAAACACCCGGGATATAAGGTGATAAGGTGGGTATAATAACTCAAAATGTATTGTGATAAGCTTTAACTAACTTTCAAATCCTTATCCATTTAGACAATGTAGGTTATATATTAATAAATGAGATATAAGGGTTCATAATAAAAACATGTTAATGTACCAACCGAGAGTGTGGAGTATGAATAGAGTTAAGAATGAAAAGAGTGAGAAACATAAGCCATATGATTGATAGGTCAAGAGTCACTAATATTTCACCGAGAGTATTGCGCTAATTTTAACGAGAGTGAGTGAAATTTTGCGCAAGCAGTGTGACTGGAGAGGGAGTCTGACAACGCTTTGCCGGCTAAATCCTGTTGACAACAATCTTTGTCAACAAGCCACTCACCTTGAGAACATGGGAAAGAATGTTCAAGAAGATCCCACGAAGAAACCTTCCAATCTCTCACATAAACCTTTCAAGAAGTTTAAAAGGAAGGAAAAAAAGACCGCCACAGTGATGAGAGAAGGAGGAAATCCATCTTGCACTCATTGCAAGAAGAGCAGTCATGATGAAGAACATTGTTGGAAACTACATCCAGAAAAGAAACCAAAACAATTCAGTGGAAAGGGGAAGACAAAAATCGTTGCTACAATGCATCAAGATCTTGGTTCCGATTTAGGAGATGAAGGAAAGATCACAACGGTTGGAGTACAAGGTAAATATTCTCTTCATGCTAGTTCAAGTTCCAATAATGAATCCCATGTTGATGAACGGAAGAGGAATGAATTATTTCACATAAGAGTTGTATCTAAACACACTAAGATCGATAGATTATTTGATCTGGGTTCCTAAGTAAACTTAATATCTGAAGCACTTGTCAAGAAGATGGGTCTTGTAACGAAACCACATCCCAAGCCTTATCCTCTTGGTTGGGTATGTTATAAAGAAAAAATTAATGTCACCAAACAATGTAAGGTCAGATTTGCTATTGCTTCAAAGTTGATTGATGAAGTGGATTTGGATGTTGTACCGCTTGATATATGTGGCATAGTGTTGGGAAGTCCTTATCTTTATGATAGAAAAGTAGTCTTTTTTCGTCATGAGAACAAATACCACCTTACTAAAGGGGGAGTGGAATATATTGTTAGAGCACACAACATGAAGGTAAACACAACACTTGTTAGTGAAAGGAAAATGAAAAGACTCATAAACACTAATAAGAGATACGTACTCGTGGTCGTCAAAGAGAAAGATGTCAGGACATCCGATGCTTTCCAAGGGTGTGATCCATCTCATAAAAAAAAATTAATTGATATTGTTTCTAAGTAAGAGGATATTTTTCAGGAACTAGATGGATTACCTCCTAAGAGGGAAATCCAACATGAGATATATCTTCAACATGATTCTCCTCTTCCTAATGTGGGAATGTACAGGGTGCCAGTTGTGGATATGACAAAGATCAAGAAGTAGGTACAGGGCTTATTGGATCAAGGGGTCATCAGGCCCAGTTCATCTCCTTGTGGTTATCCGATGATGATAGTGCCAAAGAAAGATGGCACACGGCGAATGTGTGTCTATTACCGGGCCTTAAACAAAATCACGGTGAAAAATCGATACCCTCTTACTCATATAGATGATTTACTTGATCAATTGAAGAATGTTGTTTATTTCACTAAGTTGTATTTGCGCAGTGGATATCATCAAATCAGGGTCGCAGAACAAGATGCATGGAAGACTGCCTTTAAAACCAAACAAGGATTGTTTGAGTGGTTAGTTATGCCATTTGGGATTTGTAATGCTCCGACAACTTTCATGCGTGTGATGAATGAGGTATTTAGGCCTTTCCTAGATGACTTTGTGATTGTGTGTTTAGACAACATTCTTATTTTTAGCAGGACTTGGGATGAACATGTGAGGCATGCAAAGCAAGTATTGGATACTTTGCAAAGGGAAAAGTTGTATGTAAAAATGTTTAAATGTGAATTTGGAAAGAATGCACTTGTATACTTAGGTCATATTGTAGGAGGAGGACAATTGAAAATTGGTCCTTCCAAAATTGAGGTAATTGTAAATTGGCCTGAGCCAAAAAGTGTAACCAAGGTCCGAATTTTCTTAGGTGCAGTCTAGTATTGGAGGAGATTCATTCCCAACTTCTTCTTTATAGCAACTCCTTTGTATGCCTTAACCAGTGTGAAGAACACTTTTCAGTGGGAAGGAAAGCAACAAAAATCTTTCGACACTTTGAAGGAGAAGATCAATACCACACCAGTATTAGCACTGTCAAATCTTCAACAACCTTTTGAGATCGAGACAGATGCCAACAGATACGCCATGGGTGCAGTATTAATGCAATATCATAAGCCTATCTGTTAGCACTCAAATTTTTTTAACTAAGCTGTTGTTAACTATCCTACATATGATAAAGAATTGTATGCATTAGTCCAGAGCGTAAATAAATGGAAGAACTACTTGTTAGGGAAGGGAAAAATCATACATACAGATCACCAACCCTTACAATATCTCCAAGCATAGACCAAACTGCAACAATCCCGACACTACAGATGGATAGGTTTTCTGCAACAATTTCATTTGGTAATCAAGTATAAGAAGGGTACAAGTAACAAGGTAGCATATATGCTTTCTAGACCTCCTATTGTTGCTTCTATTATTTTGAATAACACTTCTTTATCTCATGATAGCTATGTAGAACAATATGCCATTGATGAAGATTTTAAAGAAGTATATGAGAAGCTAACCCATGGTGCACATGTAGAGAACTATTGTCTCCAGGTAAAACTAATCTACCATCTTGGAAAACTATGTATTCCTACAAGTGAACGAGTCCATGTAATATGAGAAGCTCACACTTCTTTTGTGTCTGGGCATTTTTGGGTAGGAAAAACTATGGCTCATTTGTAGAGGTTTTGTTATTGGACTCAAATGAAAGCAATTGTAACTAAATATGTAAAGGGGTGTGTGATGTGTTCTACTTGTAATCCAACTAATAGAAAACTGGGGCTATACTCACCACTTCCTGTTCCATCCCATCCATGGGAAAAATTTTCCATGGATTTTGTAGGGGGTTTACCAATGACCAAAGGGGGTCATGACTATTTGTATGTTGTAGTTGATAGGTTCAACAAGATGTGTATCTTGATGCAACGTAAAAAGCAGATCAATGTTTAGAAGACTACTAATCTCTTCTTTCAATATGTTTGGGTTCACTTTGGGTTACCCACATCCATTGTCTCGGATTGAGATACTTGATTCCTTGGGAATATTTGGACTAGCTTGTGGAGAATGATGGACACCAAATTGAAGAGGAGCACTACTTTCCATCCACAGACCGAAAGACAGACATAGGTGGTAAATAGAACAATGGTACTGCAACAATAATCCCAAGTTATGGGATGAACAGATACCCTATGTACAACATGCTTATAACTGAGCTTTAGATTCATCCACTCAGAGTTCACCTTTTGAGACATGTTTTGGGTACCTACCCAAGGTTCCTTTGGAATTGATGTATGGGAGAGATGTCGATGTGAATGAAGAACGGAAATAGGACATAGCTCGCAAGTTCATCCAGAGGATCCAACACATACACCAGGAAGTCAGGGAACAGTTGGCGAAAAGTCAAGCACAATATAAAGTTTGACATGACAAACACATGGTTGATCATTAGTTCCAGGTTGGAGACTGGGTATGGCTTCACATCAACAAGGAGAGATTGAAGGGTGAAGGCAAGAAACTCAATCCCATTCATCATGGACCCTTCACTATCTTGGAGAAAAGTGGTAACAATGCTTTTCGTCTCGATCTTCCACCTTATATGCAGATTTACTCTGTTGTGCACGTAGAGAATTTGAAACTTTTTGAGCCTCCCATGATCATGGATCAAGATGAGGAAGTTTCAATACCTTCAGTTGATGTTTTTTCACCTGAGTACTTGGATGAGTTACAGGAAGATATCATCCTGGAAAAAAGGATGAGGAATTCACGCAGGGGTGATGTTGATTATCTTCGAGTAAGCTTAAAGGGCACACATCCAAGCAAGACAAAGTGGATTGAGAAGGACAAAGTGAGGGGACTCTTCCCTCACTTACTAGTTGATTGATGAAAGATTTTGGTGGTCTAAAAAACTCTCAGTGGGAAGCCGTGATCCAAAAAGGATCCATAGAAGGCTAAGAACAACTCAAAATTCGTAGAGGCAACTCAGGACGCTCAGAATGGCTTCTATAGACAGAGAAAGGGAAAAAATTCAAAGTTCCCAAAACTCAGTGAAAATGACTTTATCGCGAAGAGCGCGTCACAAGATTTCTAATGGCGCAAATGGTTTATCAAACATAGTTACAGATAGAAAGATATTCATGGTCAAAGTTTTGGTCAACCTAACCTAGTCAGCAGGGATGAGTCAACATCCATACTACTAATATCAGCATCAGTATGGATGATGTCATCATTTGTACAACATACGTGGAAATAACAGAGGGCGACACATGTCATGATGATGTCAGCATGATGACATGGCATCACCAGAGGTTGCCAAGTGTCACTTGTTTTTGGACTTTTTAGGCCAACATGTGAACCAATGAAAACATGCCATGTGGTAGTCTGTACAGGATACATGGAATCCATACAATATGTGGCAGGATGTTGTGGCATCCATACAACACGTCTCAGGTTGATGTGGTAGAGTGACTGTGTAAAGAGGTTATGTGGGACAATGGTTGGCTACCACATGGCCCAGTCATGGGATTGTTGAAATAATGTAACTGCGAAGGGCATTCTTATTATTTTGTTATTGGATTAAATCCCCATTGTGGATTAATCATGTCATTATTATTATTTTTATTATTAGGTTAA
>SNQJ01S0038132.1:0-44776 GCA_010110895.2 Picea sitchensis | reverse complement strand
ATGTTCAATATCACTTTGTGAGAGACATGATTGAAGAAAAGAAAGTATCACTGATGAAGGTGGACACTTTGAAGAATGTTTCAGATTCATTAACAAAATCTGTGAGCACTGAGAATTTCTCTTGATGTAGAGGATCCATGGGCATTGTTGCCCTGGATTGTTGACTATGTAACCCTGTAACCGCCTGTGTGCAAAGAAAACAACAAGTGGGAGAATGTTGGGTATGTGTTATATTCTTTGCACGAGTATTAGTGTCTGAGCATCTGCACTGGGTGCGCAGGGGGTTTAGAGGGGGGGGTGCAGGGGGGCGGAGCCCCTCGCGCGGGGGTTCGGGGGCAGCGGCCCCGAATTTTTTTTTTTGGGACAACATATTTCCGGGACCACATGATATTAGGTGGTTTTTCGACACATGGTTTTTTGCCGATGGTTTTCTATTTGCGGTTAAGGAATTAGGGTTTTGGACTAATCCAGGTCATTGGGTTAGGGTTTTGGATGCCTCTGGATCCTATATGTATATTGTATTGTAAACAATGTAACACAATGTATGAATATAATATATGCTGGTTTTCCCGGTTTGGGTTTCCAGGTGAAAAATTTCTGTGTAATATTTGTATTTGCCATTGTATCTTTTCTGTTCTTTTCTGAATATCATTTTGCAGTAGATATTGTACAAGGTTAGGATTTACAGAGTTGATAAAGGATATATTGAACACCTATCAACCAGAAGAAGAAACTAAAAGCATGGATTATGAAGAATCAGGACTAGCAATATGAACTTCTCCCACACAAGAAAATAGCCTGTGAATAAAATAATTACTCCAGCAATGACTTCAGATCGATGACCAATATGAAAGATTATGGTACATAATCGACGAGCATGGAAACCTACGAGATGCACTCATTGTTGATCCAAAAATAAATGAAACCGATGACATGCTCATCCAAATTAAGGATCTTGTTGACTTGACCCCCCTGCCAAATCTATTATCAAGAGAAGAAACTAGTTACAGTTGTGAATTGACATGACCATTGGACTGATGCTTAGTCGAGTATAAAGATCAAAGTTATCAAACCCAAGACATACTTTTTGCAATCAAGAAGAAGAAGTGATTCCTCGAGTACCACTCGATAAAAGATCAACCAACAAAAAATGAGACATAAGAAAACCCGATTGAGGATTCGACAACACAGTAAAAAATTGTGGTAACTCAAACACCATAGAAAGCGAATACCTCTAAAAAGACAATAAATATGGGATTTAACCACATACCCATGTACGAGGGAGATGAGGACCCAAAAATACACTGGTTCGTGTGAAAAAAAATTTGGGATGCTGCAAACATCACCAATGAAGATAAACATATGGCACAATTCAGAGCCACCCTTCGACACTGTGCCCTGACATGGTTTATGAACTATACAGAAAATAAAAACCGAAAAACATCGGACAAAAATATAGTTTTATATCATTTTTCAAAGTACAATATGTCACACACTTGGCTGCGCAAAAGTTAAAAGAAATAAAACAATGACCAAGCGAGTCAATACGGGAATATGATAAAATATTCAAAGATCTCTTGAGCCAAATTACAACACCAATCGACCAAAGACTTCTAGTTCAGTGGTACGTCATTGGTTTATTGCAACAAATCCGCTCGCCATCACACTTGTACGAAATAACCACCTGTGAAGATGCGTTACAAAAATCACAACGCATAAAGTCAGATGACGATGGCCCGTTGACTGCTTCGATGATTGGAAGACTCGAAGAAAACATAGAGAACTTACAACAAACGATAAAGAATATTTCCATAAGGAGAAATGAACTTTGGTGCACGTCATGCTGCGAGGAAGGACATACGGAGGAAACACGTAGCATCAATGATCAACCACCAGCAATAACAGATGCACATAGAGTACAAACTCATAAATTTTGTAACATATGTGAGTGTTTAATTGATCATAGTGTACAATATTTTCCACATAATTTGAAAAACACTAAGTGGTGCCATATCTGCTAAGCTTCTAATCACAAAACATCAAAATTCCATTTCAACGCATGGAATCAATCCAGTGTATGAACAATCTATCACACAGAAGCCATCGATCAAGCTAACAATTACGGTCGAAGAGATGACTATTATGGTCGAGGTCGAGTTCAAGGAGGCCATGGTTGATTTGGTGGTCGAGGTCGAGGTCAAGGAAGACCATACTGCTACAAATGTTGTAAATATGACCACATCAGTCCAAATTTCCCAATGAAAGATAGAATCGACTTGAAATTATGCAATATATGCGATGTCGATGATCACTCATTATAAGAGTTCTGAATAGTACTCGACAAAATTATGACTAGAAAAAATGTAAATCTCCTACATGCAATATCAAAAGAAGAAGTATTTAATTCAAAAAATTTAAATATCATCATAAGATCTGGCATAGGACAATATCTTAATAGTACCACATTACATGACCAATAGAAACAAAAGGATAGTTTCTTTCGAAATCCTGATAAAGAAGAAAAAATTATGAAGGAAGCTATCTGATTCTTTAATCAAAACAATGGAAGACATAATGAAGATATTATACAAGGATAGGTTACAGATAAGAAATGGTATGGCCCCACATGTTTCCAAGAACTTTAGACGAAATACCAAATAAATGGTATAAGATTGAAGAAGCCTGCAGCCATACGTTAAATCAGGAAGAAATTAAACAAAATTTTGTGCAAGAATTTGAATTTAATTTAGAAGAGGAACACCTAAAAGAAGTAGCACAATAAATTAGAAACTTCTTGAAAATACAACACCAACTGCACAGAAATAAAAAGGAAAGATGAAGATGGATTTAGGATCGACATCGATTTGCAATCTTGAGTCGACAGAAAATAAGGAAGCCTCGACAACATGAAGACTTGACATGGAAAATATAAGGAACCCAAGACAAAATTTTTAGTGGAAAAAGGACCACCCATCATTACAGAACCACGTGAAATCAGTATTAAATATAGCTACATAATAAAAATAAGATCAGGAACAACTCGACTTCCCAAAATTTTTTACAAAAATAGAAGAAGGGGAATGTTATCTTGACAAATCCAAACCACCAGAAGGGATGGAGGTTGAAATTAAAACAAAATAATTAGACATATAAAACGAAGATCACCAAAAAATGGTATGAATAGGTGATTATTGGATGGACAAGAAAATAGATGACATAGTCAACCTGCTAAAAGAATATCAAGAAGTTTTTTCCCACGACTACAAGGACTTGAAAGGACTTGTAGAGGAAATGGGAGAGATGAATATCGAACTCATTCTAGGAGCAAAGCCAATAAAAAAATGACCATACAAACTAGCCCACAAATATATGTCAATCATCCAAAAAGATATAGAAGGAATTCTACAAGAAGGTATCATTTACCCAATCGAAAAAAGCAAAATGGGAAAGCCCCATGGTGGTGCAACCGAAGAAATACGATCACAAGAAGCTCAAAATCCGTGTCAATTTCATGGGACTCAATAAATTGACTATGATAGATTCATTCCATACCCCCTTCGTTGATGAGATCATTGAGGAAGTCGTTGGCCACGAATGATACTCATTTACTGATGGGTTCTCAGGTTATAATCAAGTTCTGATAAAAAAAAAGATGAGCCAAAGACACCATTTGTCACATAATTCAAATCCTTCGCCTACAAAGTCATGCCATTTGGACTAAAGAATGCACCAAGACTATCAATGTCTACTTTGATGACTAGATGATATACAACCTATTTAAAAATCATATACAATGACTTAGGATTAGGCTAGAACGATGCAGGAAAATCCAACTATCGTTAAACATCAAGAAATGCATATTTTCTACACCAATTGGAATCCTGTTAGGACACGTGGTATATAAAGATGGAGTAAAGGTCGACATGGAAAAGATTAAAATTATTCTCGACTTAAAGCCGCATCTGAACCAAAAACAAATAAAAAATTTCCTGGGACACACTGGATACTATAGAAAGTTTATACGCCACTATTCAGAAATCACATTTCCAATGAATGAGCTTCTACAAAAATAAATCGAGTTTATATGGAGCCAATATTGTCAAGAATCCTTTGAATTCATAAAGAAGAAGTTGGTTGAAGCTCCAATAATAAAATTTCCTGATTGGTCGAGAAGGTTTCATGTACACGTTGACGCCTCCAACGTGGTTTTCGGGTCGGTCTTAGAACAACCATACGACGACATAGTCAATCATTCAAACACATATGTGAGTCAAAAATTGAACAAGGCAGAACGAAACTATTCGACCATAGAAAGGGAAGCCTTATCAATGATATTCACTCTACAGAAGTTTCATCATTACCTACTTTCCAATCCATTCATATTTTTTATAGACGATCAAGCATTGAAATATTTGGTTAATAAATTGGCCTGCCAAGGAAATATTTTTCGTTGGTTACTTTTATTTCAGGAGTTTGAGTTTGACATAATCATATGACCTGGAAAAAATAATGTCCGACCTGACCATTTGTCATGACTTGAAATGGGATAAGACCCAACAGGCATTGACGACGATCTCCCAGATGCACACTTATTCCTAGTCGAAGTTTCTCCTAATGATTTAAAAGATATAGAAAACTTATTAGAAGAATGAAAGGCTCCATAACATCTCCCAACAAACAAAAATAAAGTACTAGCCTTAAAAGATGCACCTTTTACAATCATAAATGGGTATCTATACAAAATAGGAATCAATGACGTCCTAAGGAGATGCGTTCCTGAACATGAAATGGAAGATGTCATTAATGAGGCTCACATAGGGCCAGCTGGGGGTCGTTTTTAGGCTGACATGGTTGCCAGGAGGATACTGCAAGTAGGCCTATGGTGGTCGACTCTACATAAATACTATCAGGAATCGAGATCAAGTTAGAAAATGTGAGACCTTTGTGGAAAAATGAAATGCCTCTCAGTTCTGTAATTCCTAATCGAGCATTCGAAATATGGGCCATCGAATTTGTTGGGTCCTTTCCATAGAGGGAAAGAAGAACTGGTGCTAATTATATCATCACCATCGTAGAATATGTGATTAAGTGGGTAGAATCTGAGCTAGTAGAATCATGCACCAAAGAAGTCGCAACAAAATTCATCTACGAGAATATAATCACAAGGTTTGTCTGTCCTATTACATTAATTAGTGACCGTGGAACACACTTTGTGAATGAAACAATTAAAATCCTGCTAGGGAAATTTTCGATCGACCAAAGACGAACGATAGCCTATCACCCACAAAGAAAAGGGGTAGTCAAACATTTTAACAAAACATTACACAAAGGTCTCACAAAGATTTGCAACATCAACAAATACGATTGGGAAGAAAAACTTCTTGCAATAATATGGGCATATAGATCAACATATAAACAATCGACGGGTCAAACTCCATTCAATATTGTCTATGGACAATAATGTTTTATCCACTTGCACTTCTGGACCAAGTTCGACAGGGTTGCATCTGTAGAAAAATTTGACAATAGTAAAAGTATTAGTGAATGAATGTACCAATTGAACAAGTTGGAGGAAGGAAGAAAAATCACAATGAATCATCAAGAGGTTCATAAGCAACAACAGAAAGCATGGAACGACTGACATATAACAAAAAAAGACATAAAAAATAGAGATTTAGTTTTGATGTATGACAGTCATCCATGGAGAGAGGAAGAAGTGCCTAGTCAAGCACAAGACAAAGAAGATGAAGACATAATCGACATACCACTCCATCACCTGACCTAAGGAAAATAATGATGAAAATATAATCAAGTGATCAGGATAGATCAAAATCCAACGAGCCTGGATCAAGCGAAGATAGAGAACATCGATATAATACAGACAGAGCGAGGCATAGAAAAACAGACGGGCACATTGGTCAACAAGAACATCGAATAAGTCACACCGACAACAAAAAAAACCTGACGATTTAAGAACAACAGTCGGTTGACCCATGTACCAGTCGTGCATTTATAGAGGAGACCTTGTTAGTCGAGCTCAGGAAAATACCGACCAAGGAAAGGTCACTAAGCGTACAAAAGGTGCATTCACTTCATGTCAGAAAAGGATTGACGAGAAGAATAGACACATTATTGACCAATTCAAAAGATCGTTCCACAAAAATCCCCAAATTCTCTTGACATGTACAAACAATCATTCAAGAACTTCCATGAGTAATGCCTAACGAGGCTCACATGAATTCTATTTTAGCACTGACATAGATGTCCACTTACACGAAGTTCTCTAACTCTTCAACAATCATAACTACAACTCACACATTCACAAATCATTCGATCGAGACAAACAATATCTATTCAAAATACAAAAAGGATTTTTAAGTGTACAACAAAGAAAATATGCTCATACCAACGATAGTCTATTTGATCATAAATGACAAAGACCATCATCAACCCTGCACTTCCATATTTTGAGAGATTGAACCATGTATGAAGTATTCTTCCATCACTCATATTACCTTCCATATCACAACTCTATATAATAGAGCTCAATAATGGAGAATACCCACTTTTCAAAGAGTTAAGTTCTAAAACATAGACCATGGGGTCAGAGAATTTAACAGACGATGACCCCCTGGAACCAGACCTTCAAAAATCAAAAGCGGATCAACCATCTTGGTCATAGACTTCAGAAGAATAAATTCCCCATCCCATAAAGGCATGAATGCTCCCCTATGGATTCAACCGATCAACTCTTAGAGGAAACAAAGCATTCGACAATCATCCCAACGAATGGTGAGGGAAGCCACAGTCCAGTTCGGGTTACTTGAACAAAGCACAAAAAGAAAATATCAAAAGATCGTTTCAAGTAACATTTTTTGTGTGAGAAGAAATGAATTTGGAATCAAAACCAGGGATGCTTCCAAAATAAGGAATTCAACCAATTTGGAAGCGACACAAAAGGAATGGCCTGCTTACAAGTAGACAACATATTTGGTCGAACAAGCATAGAAATGTGACCAATATATTAGTTCCACAGAAAATAAGACACAGTTGAATCAACCAGTGGCAGAATTCCAAGAAAATCAGATCCATCGGATGCAACACCTTAAGCCGGTCAAGCACATGGAAATTTTGTCTCTTATTCATTCTCTCTTCCCCTCTTCGACTGCTACTTCTCAATATTGTAATCAATTTTTGTAAAGTTAATTTTTTATACTCCCCCTTTGCTTGGGACAAGAAAGGAATTGAGGTGGGGGGAGATGTTGTAGGGGCTAGTTGAATCTATCGACTAGACCCACCATTCAACTGAGAATTATTCGGTCCACTGTTATAGTAAAAAATGTAAGTCGGTTGAAGCATCTGATAACTGACCGACTCAGGAAGTTAATTAGTTACAACTGCATGATAACTAGACATATATGAATATAAATAGACAAGCACATAGATACTCTGATAACTTTATGTGAGATATTGTATACATTGTACTCCATTGCTAAATCCTTTGATAAATAAAGATCTTTGGGCTCTCACTACTTGTGTATGTCTTTGTCTATATCTATACGTGTGTATCTTCTATGTTTCTTATGTAAGGACTACTGGTAATTCTCACTACTTTCCCCTATATTACAATAGGATGTAAGTCCCTCCTTCGCATGTATGAATCCATGAATTCACATGAGTATGTTCAGGATGTTGGTTTTCTTCATGTTCACGGTGGGATAATGGTATTTTTTCTTAGGATGCATTTGGCAAAATCCAAGTATCCTATTTTGAAAGGAAGCCAAATTAAGTACTCAAATAGTAATAAGAAGGGATGGAAGTTCCTCCTTTGCATGTATGAAGCCATGAATGCACACACTTATGTTTTGTATTTTGGTTTTATTCATGTTCATGGTGAGTTAATGGTCTTGTTTCTCAAGATACATCTAGGGAAATCCAATTCTCCTATTCTTAAAGGTCTTGTAAGAACTCACATCATTTGATCCTGATTGATGTCTAGTTTAGTATTAGTTTTTTGTAAGTTCTGAAGGGAACCACATCCATATGGCTTTACTCATGGACAAATAAATTGGTGTTCTAAGGTTGTTGCTTGTTTTAATATCAGAGAAAATGGATTCTCCTTGGATTTTCATTTTGAAAATATCCAACCCTTTAATTCACTTATTGGGAAGTGTTCTTAGATTTTGAAAACATGTTATTTGGGTTCATTCAGGGAACATGATGTGTTGCATGGGATTTGGTTTACTAGAAAAGTGGTGAATCCTAAAATAATAGGAGATATAGGTCACAATGTGTGCTTGATGGATCTTAGAAAAAATTGGGAAATTTGTAGATTCCTTAGAAGCCATGAGGAGCATATCCATTGCAATAGATCCTTAATTTTCACTGTCACATAAAAATTTCATGAGATTGAATGTCATGTTACTTCCCAGATAAAATAATTATTCAGTGTCTAGTGGAATTGAAGCAACAATTGAAAATATTGGAAGAAGAATGCAATATTTTAACAAAATTGGCCCTCAATCTAAGTAGTGGATATTAATCCCAGGATTCTAATCAAAGAATCTCAACTACCTCTACTCAGGGGGAGCCAAAGGAAGATGAAATGGTGCAAAAAATTGATGAATACATTGAAGTTGAGAAGTAGGACACTTATCTTCTAAGTACAAGTCTGGAAAAAGTAGCTAGTCATTATGCCTTTTGCTCATTATTATGTATTTCCTAGTTATACAAATTTTAGGATTATATTAAAAAATATATAGTGTTAACAAGTACTGGGTAGTTTTGTTTAAGGATAAAGCCAAAATTTGCCTTGGGATTTCAGTAGGCCCTTTTTATGGTTAAAAAAATGCGTAAGTTTTTGGTAAGGACACACATATTTTATGAAATCAAAATCTCAATTGAGAGATTGTAGTTAATACCAACTCTCAGTAGAGACATACTCTTGACTGAGAGTTTAAGATAGAAAATCCACGGTATATCAACTCTCAACCTAGAGTTTGAGAGATAAAATCAATAGTAAACCAACTCTTGAATGAGACTTTGAGAGATAAAAAAAAAATTAACTCTTGGTTAGCTTTTAAATTCTTAGTCAATAGATGTATATTGGTTGAAAGTGTTAATTCAACAAAAAACAATTTGGACCTTCAACCTATATATATATATATCGATTGAGAAAAAAACTTTATATTTCATAAAATATAAATATACATATTTCGGTCCATGAGCAGACTGATTTCTAACATATGTTCTATTCCTTTATGTTAGCATTGAGAGTCACACTTAGACTGTTGTCAGTGCAAGCCTAGTACCCATCAGAATATAAATGGATTAAATTGGTTTGAGTAGATGGATCAACAAGACTGAGCAAAAAGGGAGAGGGAAGAAAAATGAAGATCAATAGGCTACACCATTGGGAAATGGAGTCATAAACATTCTGTAGATTGAAGGCAATCAAGCTACCTATCAGATAAATAGCTTGTATGATGATGACTGAAATAAATAAATAAATAAGGTCAACATATAAGTGAACAAATCAGCCTCACACCCTTCTCAACTGATAACATCCACTGGTCTAAACGTTCACTGATTGGAAATCCTTTCCAAAAACGAATGTGAATGCTTAAATATAACATGTAATAAACTTCTGCAACAAATATTTTACCATAGAAATCTCATACATAATACTGCTAATCAAACCTACATTAACAGTAATAATATTCAAGCAAGATGAAAATATATATGAACAACAAATAAATAACAATATGATATGATAGATCTCATGAGTCTTCAATGGAAAAAATATTTACAAAATAGGCCCTCAAGCTTACAATGAGAACACACAGGAAAACTGCATTGCTCCAACTCTCTCCATCCTCTCTTGGGTCATGGACTGAACCATTTTCTCATCAAAAACCATTTCATTTATAGTGAATAATATCTATCTACCCTAAGGAGGTCGAAACCAAGGAGTTACATAGGATCCTCCTCCATTTAGGAGTTTTGTTACAAAAGATTCCAACAAAATCCTAACAAATTCCTATTTTTTGGGATTTTGTCTATGATGATAAATGCCTTTTGAAACAGGTCATCCTGAATAATATGGAGATGGAACACATGTCCCTCATGTCCAAATAACTCCTAGGAGACCATTCAAACCTTACTTGACAAGTGTAAACCTACAAACATGGCGAATATCCAACAACTATGCAAAATAGAGAGTTTGCAGCGCACTTGTGTTTTAATTATATCTCTCGAATGCAAAACTAGGTCAGGCTAAAATTTGGTCAGCAAATCAATGCCATTATCATTCTCCTCCAAAAAACATTTCAGAAAAACACGCATCATTGTTTTGGAGTTAGGATCAAATGTTTAGAAGCATCTTCTACATGAAATGAGTTCACAACGCCCTTGTCATCTAGTTCACAACACCTGTGACAGTTCCTAGCGCCAAGAGAAAACAAGCGGCCACAATCCTTCCCTGACCTCCAAACAAGACAAAAATGCTCATGGATTACCTGATGGCTATGATGTTGATGCTGGCAATTTCATATTTGGACCTAGATTCTTGCAAGTTTCCTACCCTCATCCGAGATAGTTCACAGCGCCAGACAATTCGCAGTGCCAAGGCTGGGTAAGTTTGCAGTGCCAAATTTGAGGTGAATCCAAGATTTCAATAATATTATATATTTGGGTAGAAAAATCCTTAAAAGAGAGGTTAGATTGAATGCACTGATAACCGTAATCTTCCTTTTGAAAATACCTTCAAAGTAATGATTAGCATGAAAACAATTGTACCAAAAGGTATGTTACGAACTCTCCTAGTTCACTGGCAACATACACATAACCAATTCAAATTGACACTTGTACCTAAATATAATGAAAAAAGTAGACCCAAGTGTTAAATGGAGATATGAAATGTCATAATCATAATGAGGAAAACAAAATGAGACTTGTAAGGCTATAGGTGTTGACATGACCACCATCACAAGACTTCAAACCTAGACTCTATGAAACCTGTAACTAAAAACATCAACAAAATATATTTTGACCCCCTACAACCTTGTGTGTGTTGGAACCAAGCCAAAGTGGAAAGAAGGACGATCGTGGGAAAGAAAGCATGCAGAAATGGAAGTAACAGCTGGAGAAATAACAACACACGCGCATGCAAGAAAGCGTTGACAAGGAAAGCGATAGCTGGAGGAAGAACAACACACGTGCATGGGAGGAAGACCTAACGTCGATAGGGTTAGGGTTTTTGTAATGCTTTGTAAACGGATGAAGAGCCCGAAATGTATAAATATAGATATGTAGGACTCATGTAGAGGCTCGACTGTTTTGTGCTGAAAAGTTGTGTATTAGCTTGGGGTGTTAGTATTGTTATCCCATCTTTTACTATAGTTACACATGAGCAGATGCGGTATGCGATATTGACTATTATGTATCATTTTTGTAAGTTTTTGATATAGAAAGAAGGAGAGAAGGTAGATATGAGGATTAGTTCGCAGGATATAGAGCCTGGTGCGATCTAGTTCACCTCATATAGATCTTACCCATAATACAGGAATTGTAAGCACGCGATGCTGGAAATGCAGAACTGCCATAATAAAAGAGCCAAGAGCCAAATATTTGTGGACGTATCCCAGGAGGGGGTGAACCACGGTAATAATTGTGTAATGTGATGAATGTATGCATCTTTTTACTTTCTTTCAACAAGTTATTGTTTTACTTAATAAATGAGTTCATATATTGTTATGGAACACGAATATGCTGCTTGGGAAGTAAACTGTGTAATGGGAATGTGTACCCATGAGGAATAGGTAGATTTCCCTCATAGTTCATAGTGCATGGATCTAGTTAATAAACCCCTATCTCATATTCAATCCTATGCTGCAAACACCTGAGTCTTACAAGCACCCATTTAAAGATATCTTGGGTGAGACTGTGCAGTGCATTTTGTGTACTGTGTTGCCTTCTGGTTTACCAGAAGGACCAATAGTTATAGAGGCTCTGTTGGAAACCCGAATGACATGAACCTTGGGTCAATAACTTAGAGAGAAGAAGAGAGCAGAGGAGACCAACAAATGGTTTCGTTGCCGTGTTAAGAGGAGTAAGAGAGGACTAAGTAGGCGATATTTGAGTGAACAAGAAACGAATGAGAGAAACGAAATAACAATGAGCCATTAGAAGGTAATTTTGAGACCTTGGAACCCCATGAAAGCAGAAATCGAAGGCTGGTTGAGAACCAAAGAGCTAGAGTTTGCCCAGAAGGACAATAGAAACCCTAGCATCACCTCACAAATATTTGGATAAATATGTGTTTACGGATTTACACGAAGTCTTTTTTTGTGATTTTCCCCACCTACTGCAGGAGTGGATACTAAGGTTGAAAGATAACCACATGATGAACCAGATATGACATCTAGATTGGACCCCAGTATAGGTTGAGCAGTTACAACAGGTGAACAAAAAATTCACCCACACAATTGACTTTTGGCTTGACAGTATCATGGCAGGCTTCATCACAAAGTTTGCAGTTGACACATCGAAGTCACACAGCACAACATAGCAAGAATTTCTACGTGGACCTCGAGGAAGGTACATTCGATCACTTTATACTTCTATTAAAAAATTTCTATATAACAAAGGTGTAAAGGCAATGGAATTAGACAGATAGACTTCTCTGCGTGCATGGGGGAAGGGGGGAAGCACTGATAGAGAGAGGATAGATGGAAGAAGTCCAGGATAAAGGCAAGAAGGAGGAACTCTTGGACCCGATCTTGATGGATGACGACTAGCTTCAATGGATCCTGGCATTATCAGGAACAACGCGTAGCAGAGTACCCTACCAATATAAGGTGAATACCAAGAAGAGAGTCTTAGCCATGAGGGATGGCTTGGAAAGTGATGAGGAAGAGGTAGAGGATCTCCGAGCTATGGAGCAGATTGAGGAAATCCTGCATGCAACTTATGAGCGGAAAACAAGAGGCCCAAGAACGGGAGGAGAAGGAAACCATCCTATCCATATTAATGTCAGTGTGGAACCCATAAACCCATGTGCGACTAATACACCAAAGAGAACACCACCGTTTAGACAACCGAAGTTCGGAGGAAGTCCGACATAAAGAAGTACATCTACCATAGGAGAAACAACTGGAGGAGCCAGTTCAGGCAGTATTAGTCAAGTATCTACACCACCCAACAGAGGTAGTAGTTCAGTATTTAGAATGGCGGGAGACGATCCCACTATCAGATTACCAGAATTTCGAGGAGAAGCAACAAAAGATCCTGAGAAGCACTTGTTCATTTGTGCAAAGATCTGGGAGGCAAAAAAAATCACTTATGAAGACACCAAACTCGCACAGTTAGCGATCACGCTAAGAGACCATGCACTAGACTGGTACATGAGTCTAGACACAAACAGTTCCCTTGGGATGATGAGGACACTAGAAAACATTAAGAAGCTACTGATTAATGAGTTCTAGAAGTTGATCTCAGAGGATCAGTACATGAATGAGATGATCGAGATAAGATAGAAACCATGAGAGTTTGTATGGGATATTGATTAGAGATTCAAGCGACTGAATGAAAAACTAAAATACCTTATGACCGAGATCCAACACCGACACCTGTTTGTCAACTCACTACTGCCACATCTAAAATATCCCTTACGACAACAAAAGTTTCAGATGCAGGAAAAGGCTCTACAGGTAGCCTTGCAACTGGAAGAGAACTAGTACTAGCAGACGGACCCAGCTATTGAGGAATTGAAGGAGGATTTGAATAATATAACATTTCAGTTGAACCAAAATAAGAACAAGGACAAATGAGAAGCTATTTGGTGCACCACATGCAGAATAGAAGAACACCACAAGAATGAATGCCCAACATTCGCACAGTATATGGAAACATGTATGTCAAACCCACTACCACAGGGAGGATTATGGTGTGAAATATGCAAGAAACCGGGTCACGACCCTTATCACTGCACGATGATGTAGAAATACCAGATACTTCCAAAGAATTCATATTGCACCTTTTGTAAGTCAGTGGGCCACGACAACAAAGATTGCAGAACTATGGAGCTGATGCGGGAAAGAACATCAGATGCATATAGAGTACAAGCTGAAATGATGATTGGGAAAGCAACGCACCAGTTCAACCAAGCCCCAACCCCATACAACACTGCGCAACTGTAGTATAATACTGCGCAACAACCCTAGAATAATGTGCAGTCACAGTACAACCTGTCATAGCCCTAATACAATACTGCGCAGTATAATTAGACACTACAGTATAATGGGTCGAGAGGTGATTGCATAGGCTACAAAGGAGGAGGAAAAGCCATAGGAGGAGGACGAGCCATAGGAGGTTTCAGACGTGGAAGAGGACCAATCACATGTCACAATTGTTAGCAACTAGGACATTATGCACGAGAATGTCCAATGCCGCCAATGACTTGTATGTATTGTCGCACATCGGATCACGAGACATAGGAATTTCCGACACTATTAGTAAATATCCAGGAAAATAGGAACCAGAACAATCAAAATGTTCAATGGATTTCAGCCGAAGCAAGGGATGACGAACAAAATATCAACATAGTCACTCGTGGAGGAACGAAAACAGGAAATGACACAGTTCGATAGGAACCAACACAGAACCAATGGATAAAGAAGAACACTGAACCAAGGAAGCAATTCGATGCACCCAAAGAAAAGGAGACTTTTAAGGAAGCCAGACAAGAATTTCAGAAGGTGGATGCAACGTCGACTTCAACTGCGCAACCAGTCAAGGAAGCCCCATAATACAAAATTCCACCATCGTTGGATCATACCAACAAAATGCAACCCAAGGGACGAGTAAGTACTATCAAAGACTTTTTGCAATCATGCGTAAAAGTATTAAGTGATCCTTCATATGTGAAAATATTGCAAAACATACTAGAGAAATGTAGCAGCGAGATGGAAGAAAAGCTAGAACCAAAAAATGTCAATCACCTACACACCCGAAGAAGAACAAGTAGGGAATTTAGACTAAATTCTAACATTGGGGATTTCAATATGGGAGACATTATACTAGACCTAGGATCCGAAGTGAATGTGCTACCCAAGAATACCTGGCAATTCATGGGAGAGCCAACATTGGGATACTCAAATGTCCAATTAAAACTATCCAACTAGCATAGAGTCCTACCAATAGGTAGAATGAAAGGAGTAACAATATATCTTGATGGGGTGCACACTAAAGAAGACTTTTAAGTCATCGAAATAGTAAATGGAACAACACCGTACCCGACACTACTCGATATGGATTGGGCGTTTGATAATCAGGCCATAATTAACTTAAAAACAAGAAAATTGACATTTGAATCTGGAGATTATAGGGTCATAGCACCACTCGACCCATCAGAAGAGGAGAGGTTCGTAGAACCCACTTTCTTGTACTTAGAGGAGATCAGCCAGTTGTACAGAACAACTGCGCGTGGTGAGGATTACGTAAACCCAATTGCAGACGGGGTACTCAGTTGGCGGAGCATTAATTCATGTGCAACAGACTCAGAAAACGGGTTAGAAAACTGGCAGCAGAGACTACACAAAGTATCCGAGAGAAGATGTGCAAGAATAGACCGTGCAGTACGATGGATAGCCATAGAAATCAAAGAACCACCCAACTTCCATGGACTAAATGATTTGGAAACATTCTTGACACAATATGAAGACGAAGTATTAGAGAACCAGAGGCTACGAGCACTAGATTTATCACTCAAAGCCACACCCGCAAGATGGTGGGGCGCACACAAGGAGACCATCATAGACTAGTATCAATGTAAGCGGTTACTGTGCATAAGGTTCGACGCAGAACATAAAAACAACAAACAACAGAAGTACGATGGACACGGAGCACCATCGGGAGCACTTGGAGGCGTGTAGAACACTATGGAAAATGACACCACCTGAGGAAGGGCCTCATCACTTCATACATACTTTAGAGGGAATACCAACGAACTGGTACACAGACCAGGAATTGCGTAAAGGAACTACAACATGGCGAATATTGTAGTAGAACTTCGCAGTTACTTTCTCATTCGAGCATGAGAACCCCAACATAGATGTAGCCCTTAAATGAATTAGAGGAGTAATATTCATCAAAGAACCAGAAATAGAAACCATCACAGAAGAACACCAATAGAATAAGCAGACAGTCAAGGAAATACTGTCATGTTACCACGTATAGGAGGAAGCACCAGACGAAGATGACCCGCGCGATATTCAGATTGAAGAAGTAGAAGGCGAAAGAGATGTGGAGGGACCACCCATAGAATCTGAAGTGATTTCCACGCCAATCAAGGTAAAGAAAGTTAACATCGGAACAACTGAACATCCCAAAATGGCCAACATTGGAGACTACTGGGATGAGCCAACAATATAAAGCATCATAGAGTTGTTGGACGAATACAACGACTTGTTTCCTACAACATTTACAGAGATGAATCATATAGCAGGAGAACTGGGAGAGATGAAGATACCACTCATACCTAAAGAGAGACCGATTATATAGTGACCATATAGACTGAACCCCATATATAAACAAAAATTTAAAGAGAAGATCAACCAGATGCTTGAAGTTGGCATAATCGAACTAGTTGAGGAATCAGAATGCATAGGCCCGATGGTAGTACATGACAAGAAACAAAGAAGAGGGATCAGGATATGCGTCATCTTGAGGAATTTGAACGATGCATGCCTACACAACCCATTCCCTACACCATTTACGAATGAAGTATTAGATAATGTGGGGGGACACAAAGCTTACTCATTCATTGATGGATTCTCAGGCTACCATCAGATTAAGATAGCATAGGAGGGTAGACACAAGACCACGTTCACGATAGAATGGGGATCTTATCAGTACACAGTCATGCCATTTGGACTAAATAATGCACCCGCCATATTCTCCAGAGTGGTTATCACAACATTTAAAGAATTCATCCATCAGTTTTGCGAAGTATACCTGGATGATTGGATAGTTTATAGTCTGTTGAAACACCATGTGGAAGTGTTACGACTAATTTTGGAACGATGCAGACAGTTCCATATATCACTGAATATCAAGAAATGAATATTTGGGACACCGTTTGGGATATTATTGGTCCACATAGTATGCAAACAAGGCTTACTAGTGGATCCAACAAAGATTGCAGTCATTGTGAACTTACCAGCACCAAAAACAGTTCGCAAGTTAAGAGAAACGTTAGGACACACCAGATACTACAGGAAATTCATCAAAGGATATGCATAGATCACAACACCAATGGAAAAATTGCTAAGGAAAGATACAAAATATCAATGGAATGATGCATGTCAACATGGTATGGACACTTTGAAGGAAAATATGGTTACTGCACCAATATTAGTATTTCCAGACTGGGAAAATACATTCCATGTGCAGGTAGATGCATCAGTGATGGAACTTGGAGCTATCTTAGCGCAACCAGGAGTAGGAGACTTCGATCGACCGATAGTGTTCGCAAGAAGAAAACTATTAGACTCAGAACAAAATTTAACACGATGGAAAGAGAAGGACTAGATATGGTTTACACACTAGAGAAGTTTAGACATTACCTATTGGGAAATTTTTTTAAGATGTTTACAGATCACTCAGCCCTGAAATACCTAGTCAACAAGCCAGTGTTGGGGGGGAGAATCTGTCGATGGTTATTTTTATTTCAAGAATTTGACTTCGAAGTAATAGTCAAACCAAGAAAACTGAATGCAGGACTTGACCACCTATCACGAGTCACAAATGGAGAAGAACCCACGAACTTAGAAGACAACTTTCCGTATGCACATTTATTCTCAGTACAGATTGCTGACGACTACTTCGCAAAGATCATTCAGTACTTGAGCACAGGTACCATGCCGCAAGAATATACCACCACACAAAAGAAGAACCTAGTAGTCCGCACAACCAACTATCAACTGATCACATGACATCTATACAAGATGGTTGCAGATAGAATTTTATGAAGGTACGTGTTAGAGCATGAACGGCCAAGAATTTTAGCAAAAGCCCACGAGGGAATGGAAGGAGGGAATTATGAGGAAAAGATACCGCACAGAAGGTACTCCGCGCAAGATTATGGTGGCCAATGATCCACAAAGACTCGAAAGAGTACTGTCAGAGATGTGATCTCTGTAAGAGGGTAGGAAAACCCAACATAAGGGACAAGATGCCATTAATACCGCAAGTGACATTACAGGCATTTGATAAATGGGCAATAGACTTTGTGGGACCAATTAACCCACCAGCCAAAAGAACAGGCGAAAGATACATCATCACCACGATGGAATACCTAACAAGATGGGTGAAAGACACACCAGTAAAAGACTGCAACGCAGAGACTACTGCACACTTCTTATTCAAACAAGTAATTACTAGGTTTGGGTGCGCAAGATTTTTGATGAGTGACCAAGGAATTCACTTCATAAACAACACCATTTGCGCGATCCTTGAAGAGTTTTAAGTTCATCATCAGAAGAGCACACCATATCATCCACAGGAAAATGACACAGTAGAAGCCTCAACACAATTCTCGAGAATGCACTAACAAAGATCTGTAACGTCAAAAGAGACGTCTGGGACCTCAAAGTACCAACAATATTATGGGCATATAGGATGACATGCAAAAAGTTGACAGGGCACACACCATTCAAACTAGTCTATGGCCAAGAAGCAATAGTGCCATTAGATTTTTTAGTACCCATCTTACACGTAGCCACTATCACACAAATGATAGAACGAGGTGCAATACAGGAAAGAATGAATCAACTATTGTCAATGGAGGAAGACTGAATCCTGGAAGGATTCCATCAACAAGTGCAGAAGGTTAGAGACAAATCTTGGCACGATCAACACATCAAGAAGAATACGTTCAAGGAAGGAGACCTAGTATTTATCTATGACAACAAATTGTTTCAGCACCCAGGAAAGATGAGAATTCATTGGTTAGGACCATACGAGGTAAAATCTATAATAGAAAGAGGAGGTGTACAGTTAAGAGATTTAGCAGGCGAAGACCTCAGAGGAATGACCAATGGGATCCGACTGAAGTTGTACAAGGATAGCCGACCACCCACTGCACAGTAAAATAACTATAAATAAATCAAAATCAAAATCAAAAATCAAAACAGAGAACAAAAAGAGGAAACAAAACTAAAAATCCCAAATCACGCCAGAGATAGAAAGGCCGCATAACATTTGAAACACGAATTCAACAGAGGAGAAGAAAACAGTTACATACCAAAGAAAAACGAGAAGGAAATGGAAAGTCGGAAAAGCAGTATGACAGGACAACACTAAGAGAAATTAAAGCACGATAAGGACTGATGGAACATCACATTAAACACGCCAAATGGAAATGGAAAAGTAAGCGTAATGGAAAGTATGAAACTGTTGCAGATGCATTAAACCCATAGTTATGGTGCATTAATCACATCATGGAGGAAGCGTCCTTGACAAGCTTCATGACAAGCCCATACAACATGCGGGCATGGAAGAAACTAATATATTCACGAAAGGAGAACATAGAGAGAGAAACAACAGCCAGAACGAATAGAGAAAGACCATAGAGCTCACCAAAGTCATTCAAACGCAACAAATGCTCGACACTCACCACTATGGCACCACCTAAGCCCACAAAACCAAGCCAGAAAGCTAGAACAACCAGGGTTCAAACTAGGTCACGAGGACCGCTAGAAGAAAACGAGCAACAACAACTGGAGATCATTGATATTGACGAGATCCCATCCCCATAGATGATACCAGTGAAATCTACATAAATACTGGATGATATTTAGCATCCACAAGAAGAGGCCATGAAAGAGGATACACCAACAATGACGCATGAGCCTCAGAATGAGGAAGCGGAAACCCAATGGGAAGTGAAACCAGAAAGCACTGAAGCAGTCGTGGAAGTTATCAAAACGACACAGAATCTGGGAGTAGCAGTGCAACCAAACGAGTCATAGATACTCAGCCTAGGTCAACCAACAGAGGATACCGTTGGAACTACCTCGGCTTGGCGAGAGTGGCTTACAGGGGAGCAACTGGGAATTGCTGGAACTTTGAACCAGCGACCACAACAGTAAGATAGAGTTCATATAACGAGCTCAACTCGCAAGAAACTAGTAGTAGAAATTGTACTACCATGCATACCAGATGGATTATAGGTAGATCGACAGCTATTGGGTCACGTTAGGAAGATCAAGTATTTCAACCATGACGTATCAGACGAAGCCAAGTAACCAGAACTTGTGCCAAGGGTTTTTATGAAGAACATAGTGGTAAACCAACTTGGAGAAACAATCAGCCAACCACATCAGTGGGCAACTGGACTAGACAAAACATGAATTTTAGGTTTGCTCAAACTTCAACATTTTGGCAGAGGCCAGTACGCAATAGCATGCATCAAACAGCTGCTAGCAATCATACACGGAGGGGATATATGGCTGGACAAACCCGCCCCCATAACTGTTGAGATTATCGCGTAGATAACAGGACTACCCAACCAAGGCATGGATCCCCTACTGATTCTAGATGATAAATCCAAGGAGAAAGCATTAGCAGAGGAAATGAATAAGAAATATGGTACAACCAGGGGAACAAGAGGCATTATAATCAAACAAATCAACAATGAAGTGACACAATTGGGTGCAAATATCCTATCCTACAAGTTGTTAAGAAAATGTCGTAAAGACGAAGTACCAGCAGGAGTCATTGCAATTACATCTCAATGCGCATAAGGCACCTCCGTGAGATGAGCACCTTATATATTAAAATTGTTCCAAGTGGTCTGCAAGGATGCGCATGACCTTGGTACATAATTCCATTACTCATGTTTCTCACCCTCATAGCCTTCATGGGATGGTGGGACCCAGAGTATGTAATATTTTGTACTAGATCATAGCCAGCGGGAGAGAGATATCTATTTCTGAAATCTAGGCCATAGGCCATGCATAAGAGGGAGAATGGAATCGTATTTGAAGCATACATACAGGACATACAGGAATCTATCAACCGATCATGGAGAATAACACCGGAGGTTGTCGTGCAATATGGGGATATTGCTAACTTCTGGGCTACACGTCAAGCCATGTGGATACAACCAAGGCAAGATCCAGATAAACAGTGGCTATGGATGCACTATTGCATCAAAGAGGGTGACATTGACATGGTCATCAACGAATTTCTTGATGAATGGAGAATCCCATCCATTCGCCGGGAAGTACCGGAAAAAACAATAGAATGAGAGGAAGTGCTGGCGGAAACACAGCCTCTGCAAATCCCAGTGCCCAAGAAACCAAGGATGGGCCAAAACAAGATGACTCAGGCAGACAAAGGGTCGAAGGATATAGGAACCCATAAGGGGTAAAAAGTGACCACCGAACAACCAAAACAAGCTAAGGGAGCGCAGGAGACGACCCCAAATCCCAACACATAGGAACCAAGATGAATGAAAAGACTAGTTGTGCATATAGAAGGTGCGCACAATAAATCAAAGGTGAAACGAGCATCACTTGACTATACGATCATGGAGGATGATGGAGAAATGATCGCCAGAATGGTCCAGGACTTTCTAGCAGAAGACTTCGATCACGCAGCACATCATAGGGATAAACTGCAAAAAGAGCTGGCAGAAATGGGAAAGCTCCTCAGGACACTCAGGGAGGCCCAGAGAGAAAGTAGCAGCAAAGGCATAGAGTCATCAACAACATACACCAACGAAAGACTGGAGGTAGAAGAACGAGACCCAGTCCTTCCAATGCCACACGCACACACAACGCTCTACATAAAACCTAGCATGCTGAGAATGGACAAAATCATGGGACAGACACCACTGAAGAATTTGGACCACATCCAATTGGTCTTGAAGAGGATGCCATCAAGGGCACTAGACAAATTTCAGGTTAGCGTCGACCATGAAATGTAGTCTAGGGCACATAAAAACTTAGTTGAGCTACAACAACCAACAAAGAAACGGGAAGCACGGGAAAAAGATTATGAGTAGGCCAAATCCGAAACTCAGGAGGAGAATGAACGCAGGAACGAACTAGAATGGAGAGTGGAAGAAATTTTTGGGAAACTTCCAAGCACTGTGCAAGGAAACAAACTCCCAGCCACAGAAAATATCGACCAGATTGCGCAGGCAATTGATCGATATTAGAAGTTGATCAAGGGTCTTCAAGAATAGCTCACACCAACAACTTCACCAGAAGTAAGGGAGCAAAGGAAGAAGGAAGCAACGACGCAACTGCAGGAGATAGAGCAGTAGGTTAGCACAGTAGCAGAATTGTTCGATAAAGTAGTGCAACTTTGGACAAGGCTGGAGGAGGATCCGTAAGTCCAACGCTGGGACAAGGAATATGAAAGGATCAATCCAGCGATCCAGTAACTCAAATAGAGGAAAAATACCATACCATTCCTAGAACGCATCAAGGGGATGCAAGATATGAATAATATGAAGGAAAAACTTATCACAACGCAAATGCACAAACAAGAGCGTGATGCTCAAATAGAACCACTGCAGGAACAGGTAGCAGGAGTACTCACACATGAAGAAGGAGCTAGAACACATATAGCACAGACACGGGAAGAATGTGCAGTATTATTGAGCGACAAAGTGGCAGTTCAGGTAGTGGATACCATTAAGGAGAAGACCATGCAGGCAATGAAAAAAGAAACAGAGTTAAAGGAAAAGTTTCAGACAATCACCGAGGAGATTGAGGTAGCTCAGAAAGATTAGGTGACTCGGGACGAGTCACATGTCAGTGTTGGGGGCCTATTGGCAGCAGGACGAAGTGGAAAGAAGGACGATCGTGGGAAAGAAAGTGTGTAGAAACGAAATTAACAACTGGAGAAAGAACAACATGTGCACATACAAGAAAGCGTGCACAAGGAAAGAGACAACTGGAGGAAGAACAACACATGTGCATGGGAGGAAGACCTAACGTCGGTAGGGTTACGGTTTTTTTAATGCTTTTTAAATTGCTGAAGAGCTCGAAATGTATAAATATAGATACGTAGGTATCATGTAGAGGTTCAACTATTTTGTGTTGAAAAGTTGTGTATTAGCTTGGGGTGTTAGTATTGTTATCCCATCTTTTACTATAGTTACACATGAGAAGATGTGGTATGCGATATTGACTGTTATGTACCATTTTTGTAAGTTGTTGGGATATAAAGGAGGAGAGAAGGTAGATCTGAGGATTAGTTCACAGGCTGTAGAGCCTGGTGCGATCTAGTTCGCCTCATATAGATCTTACCCATAAGAGGGGAATTGTAAGCGTGTGGTGTCGGAAAAGCAGAACTGCCATAATAAAAGAGCCAAGAGCCAAATATTTGTGGGTGTAGCCCAGGAGGGGGTGAACCATGATAATAGCTGTGTAATGTGATGAATGTATGCATCTCTTTACTTTCTTTCAGCAGGTTATTGTTATGCTTAATAAATGAGTTCATATATTGTTATGGAACACGAATATGCTGCTTGGGAAGAAAATTTTGTAATGGGAATGTGTACCTATGAAAAATAGGTAGATTACCCTCATAGTTCATAGTGAATGAATCTGGTTAATAAACCCCTATCTCATACTCAATCCTAGGCTGTAAAAACCTAAGTCTTACAACCACCCATTTAAAGCTATCTCGGGCAAGACTACGTAGTGCATTCTGTGTATTGTTTTGCCTTCTGGTTTACCAGAAGGGACGATAGTTCTAGAGGCTTTGTTGGAAACCCGAATGAAATGAACCCTGGGTCAATAAATCAAAGATAAGAAGAGAGCAAAGGAGACCAATAGTGTGTTAACATCTGGCTCCATAGAGGATGGCATGCTCCCTGTGAGATTCCAAGAACATGTAGTTCTAGTGCCTTATCCATTGGGCTAGGAGTCATTATTGTTGATCTAATGCAAACTAAAAAATGAAAACCACCTACCCATAGTTTGATATTATTTATATACATAAGACTACTCTAACCAACTAACTAATTTTCTTAGGCTTAAGCAAACTTCCACAACATCCATGAAAGTAGTTGACTGGTGAAAATAAATTTTTGCAGGAAACTCTTTGAGAAAACACAGAAAGAAGGTAATATTTTCAACAAAAGTTCCAAGAAAATATTACATTCACTACTGCAAATAAGAGATATACCCAGAGTTACAACAATTGGGACTTGTGCAAGCAAGGAATCCATCCAGATTTCCACTAGATCCTAATAACATGGCACACTTTCAATTGTTTATGAAGGCAATCTTGCTCCTCAGTGAAGGATTATTTTTCAACAAAATGGTAGTCCTCATATGATCCATAAATACTCATATGTTGTTTGAGCTCATTGATCCTTGGAGATTTATGCTCATCAATGGGTGGTAAAGAAAAATGTTGATGCAATTCCTCCTTATCTTCCTCATTACCATATACTGGTTGGCTGCTAGTATGTTATGTATGTTCTTTAGTAAAATTCTTTTCTTCATCATCAGGATATTCATCAAGGATAGGTTGATCTTTGTCAACATTTGGGACAACAATATCAATAGAGGAATGATTTTATAGACATTATTTATAGATACATCTACTGCATTGCTTCCATTTTCTTCATCATAAGAGCAACCAACAAAATCTACTTTCAACAATGTAAAACTACGAAAGAAAAGATATGAATTTTCCTTGATTTTTTCAAAAGAAACATCTATTTCAACCTTATAATATGAGGAAACACTTACTATATGTTGAATATCCTTTTCAAACTCTTCACAACAATTCTCAAATAGAAATTCAACTGAAAAATAACTTTTATAGTGCTCCTTAAAAGATGAGTGAAATTCCTTCAATGATGAAATGCTAGAATGAGGTAGTGAGAAATACCATTGACGTGCATCGCCATCTAATGAATGCATGCAAATTTTCATCAATACATACTCATGATAAAAATTTAGTTGATCCATGCATTGATGAAACTTAAAGAGATGTTGTGTAGGATTATCCTCCATCCTTTCTCTAAATACAGGTAGAAAATATCCCCATTTTGACATATGAGGTACTAGATGTGGAAAACCATAAACTGCAGAAAAGTTAAGAGGTGCAAAACTACAATCCAAAACAACAACAAATGCCTTTGACATTCTGAAATTCTGAAGTCACCACTAGATTTTTCTTTCATGGAGTCGCTAGGTGAAAAGTGCAGTCAATACTATGTCAGCAACCTATATTCACCATTAAAGACTAGAGCTAAGCTTTGTCGTTATTCCTAGGGAAAAGATTCAACTTCGTCCCTGGAAATGACGCCAAAAATGTTAGCACTGAGAGTCACACTTAGATTGATGTAAGTGCAAGCCCAATACCCATCAGAATATAAATAGATTAAATTGGTTTGAGTCGATGGATCAGGAAGACGGAGGGAAAATGGAGAGGGAAGAAAAATGTAGATCAATATGCTACACCATTGGGCAATGGAGTCATAAATATTATGTGGATTGAAGGCAATCAAGTTTCCTATCAGATAAATAGCTTGTATGGTGATGAAAGAAAGACAGACAAAAAGAAGGGTCAACATATACGTGAAAAAATTAGCCTCACACCCTGCTCAACTGATAACATCCACTGGTATGAACGTTCACTGATTGGAAATCCTTTCCAACAACAAATGTGAATGCTTAAATATAACATGTAATAAAATTCTACAACAAATCCTTCACCATAGAAATCTCATACATAATATTGCTAATCAAACCTACATTAATAGTAATCATATTCAAGCAAGATGAAAGGATATATGAACAAAAAATAAATAACAATCTGATATGACATATCTCATGAGTATTCAATGGAAAAAATATGTACAAAACAGGCCCTCAGGCTTACAATGAGCAGACACAGGGAAATTGCATGGCTCCAACTCTCTCCAGCCTCTCTCGGGTCATGGACTGAACCCTTTTCTTATCAAAAAATATTTCATTTATAGTGAATAATATCTATCTTCCCTAAGGAGTTTGAAACCAAGGAGTTACATAGGATCCTCCTCCATTTAGGAGTCTTGTTACAAAAGATTCCAACAAAAGCCTAACAAATTCCTATTTTTTGGGGATTTTGTCTATGATGATAAATTCATTTTGAAACAGGTCATCCTGATTGATCTGGAGATGGAACATGTGTCCCTCATGTCCAACTAACTCCTATGAGACCATTTGAACCTTCCTTGATAGGTGACAACCTCCAAACAAGGTGAATATCCAACAACTATGCAAAACAAAGAGTTTGCAATGCCAATTTTCAACGCACTGGTGTTTTAATTATATCTCTCAAATGCAAAATTGGGTCAGGCTGAAATTTGGTTAGCAAGTCAATGCCATTATCATTCTCCTCCACAAAAAATTTAATAAAAACCGACATCACCATTTTGGAGTTATTATCAAATGTTTAGAAGCAGTTGTTATAGGAAATGAGTTCGTAGTGTCCCTGTCAGCCAGTTCGCAGCGCCTGTGACAGTTCACAACGCCAAGAGAAAATAAGAGGCCACACTCCTTTCGTAACCGCCAAACAAGAAAAAAACTCTCATGGAGTACCTGATGTCTATGAGGTTGATGTTGGTAATTTCATATTTTCACCCAGATGCCTGCAAGCTACCTAACCTCCAACCCTCATCCAAGACAGTTTGCAACGCTAAGACTGGGTAAGTTTGTAGTGCTATATTTGAGGTGAATCCAAGATTGTTTTAGGATTAATCCATAAGTGTGGACAAAAACCAATCTCCCTAGATCCACCTGGATCTAGAACAAAGCAAAACAGAATATGATGCTTTCCTTAAGTTTTAAATATTGAGTTTACTAAGAGGCAAGAATCATGGACATACCTTATGATCGCTTCCTATAGTCTTTGTTGCTCCCGCTTCGCTCCAGTGCTCTTATGCATCTGATTACTCTTAATGTGTAGTCAAGATCAAACAACACAAACCAACCAAGTGATAGAATGTATAAACTCAATATAAACCCTATGTATGTGATCAAGAGATCATACAATAAAACACAACAAGCTTTATAGGAAAGAATCATATTATTGTATCATATTAAATGAAAGAGATTATCCCATTGCCTTGATGTGGTAAGGTCCCTTATTTGTCCTTCATTCCCCACACATGCCTCAGGGATTACGAGACCATAGATCTGATAGCTACTCACAATCTATCTTGACAAAGAAAATATCAAAGTCACTCCAACCAAGCTGATAATTACAAGCCAATCAAAGCTAACAAGATCATGAACCAACAAAGATAACCCAAGTTGAATATAACTTTCTCCATGAGAAATCTCTCCTTTTATAAGTTGAAGATAAGGTGAGGAGGTTAGGATGATCTCACTAAATCATGAAAGTGAGTAAGATCCAAACCATTCATATTCCACCTCACCATAGAAGCTTCTCCCTTTAGAGGTCGAGAAGCAGCTCATTTTTCCCGTCTTTGGAATGTTGCTTCCCCAGCTATAGAGAGAAACCCTCTGACACCTCACACCTGGCTATAGTGCAACCTGCGAGAATCAAGCATTATTTCACCCTAGTTATAATGCAGCCTGTGAACTTCCCTTTTATAAGGTTTTTACATAGGAAAAAACAACTTCTTTCTCGGAGAGTTCTTCTCCCTTCTCTCTTTAGGAACCTAGGCCACTGACCCCTCTAAGGCCTTGAGATGGGTTTACATCATTAACAATCATAGGGATGGCGAAAATGTGTGTAGCAGAGTAAGCCCCCAAAATTATGAAGTTAGAAAAGAGTGATAGGCTAAGAATAGCAATACAGTGTGAGGGAACAAGGAGCAGTTAGTTGGAGCATACAAACAAAGAATCTGATTACAATAATATATCATCCTTGGGGTAGAGCATTCCCATACTCATATACAATGACTCCAAAAGAGACTTAATCACCGACAATGTAGAAGTCAGTAATCCAAGTAAGATAGGTCATGGCCACCAGACATACACTATGGATCCATACCAATATGACTCAAATCTGAACTGCCAGCCCACTTAAAAATACATTGTGGATATATTTGTTAAAGAATCAAATTTGAACACAACCACCAAACATACAATGTGGATCTGTCTATGATGCAGTGAATATACTCTAGCATAACCACCACGGATCTATCGAGAAAATATCCGAGGTCTTCATCTCCACCACTCTATAGATCTAACCATGTGAATACATGTGTTGAAGACAAACATGACAGAAACCACTTGATCATTGGTCATTGATCTGGATTGTAGCAGCAAGTCTGAGGAAATCCACCATTATCAATGACTCCCAAGGTACACTAGTACAATCAGCAGAGATGTGGATGTGTGGGTTGAAGTTGAACACTCGACATAATCTCTCAATCAGGGGTCAATAAAGAAAACCCACTATCAAAAGCGACGAAACCTGCCATTGAAGCATGCAAATTCCAAGGTATAGGTGGTTCTAGGAAGTTCTAATTCCTAGATAATGAGTTTGAAGTTGACAGGAAAAGATTTTTCACGGGAGGACCTTAATGTATCCCACATCAATGACATGAAACAGAAGTAACAAGGTTTGATGTAGATCAGAGTAAAAAGTGATTGAGGACTGGGGATGGTGATGCAATAGAAGAGCTTAAAAAGGCTGAGAAATGGCCAGTATATTAGAAGGCTTTTGGGTTGAACATCTTTTGAACATATTGATGACTTGACAAATTTCTTGAAATCACGACTCAACAACAAAGGATCCACGAACCAATTTGTAATCTTATAGGGTATGATCAAAAGGGGCAGTGGATTTTCCAACCTAATAGACACAAAGGTGAGTGAAAGGTGTCATGTTCAAAGTGACTCTTCCACAGAATAAAGGTTTAGACACAATTCTTTCCCAATTTCCCACCCCACCATTTCTGGCAAGTAACTCTTTGACCTACATGAAAGCTTGGGAGGATAACATATGCTTGTAAATGTAAGCTCATCTTAGGGACGAGTCCCTGGAGTATGTTTAACGAACCCTAGGAAGGAGTGGTTCGGTTATATCAGGCCTTTAGATGTTTGTTTATGAGGTCAAAGAAACTTCGGGGGTTTTTCATGTTTTAAAGAGTCTAGAAAAACACTTAAAGAAAACTCAAGTCCCATAGGCCTTTCAATGTTTGTTTATGGAGTCCAAGAAAGAAAACTCAAAGGTTTTCAAGATTCTGAGTTTTGGAAAAACACTTAAAAGAGAACTCTCTCGTTCTTTTTAAATGAAACTAATAGTCGATGGGGGCGAAAAGAGATAAATTATTGCTCACCAGTTGCTTACTTCAAATACTTTATCGGCGTGAAAATAGCAAGGTCGCTGGCGATCTTTTCATGTTTAGAGTGAAAGAGCTTAAAGAGAACTCCGAGGGGGTTCCTTTTTTATAAGTATAACCTTGTTGAATTTGAAAAAGTGATAAAGTATGCTCAATTACATTCTTGCTTATGTATTCTGAGTGCAAGAATGGACGAAGACCAGCCAGGATTGTTTTTCATTTTCACATATGAAGCTTAAAACCAAAACATAACTATGCTTAGGATAGATTTTAATTTTACACAAGCTTAAAAACTAAAATGAAAACTATGCTTGGACACGGTTTCATTTTTACATGAAGCTTGAACCAGGAGAGCTATGCTTGAGAATTGAACCATTTTTACACAAGCTTGACCATAGAAAACTATGCTTTTGACTTCCCAACACAAAACACATGGATGTTAGGTGCCAGCCGCCAGCTTAAGAACTAAGCGGCTCAACTTCAACATGAAGTCGAGAGGCTAAGGCAAATGCCCCCAAAAATTCGTTTCATCCAACTGCAAAAAAAGAATGAAATGAAGCTTCAAATACTAGGCAGAAGGTTTGAAGCTCAAATACAGAGGGGAAAACTATTTCGTTTTTAGCGATCTTGACATAGAAACAAGAACTATGCTTTCATCCAACCTTTGTTCATTTTTTTTGCCGGTTTCCACGAAAATGAAAAACTATCCTCAAAAGTGGTTTCATTGTTTAACAAGTTGAAATCAAAAACCATGTTCAAAGACCTCTTGTTCATTTTTGCGGGTTTCCTCGAGGAGATTACAAAACTATCGCAGGCTCTCTTCTTGGTCCTTGGATTCCAAGGAGGGATACTCTGGAAGAACACCATGTCAAGGAAAATATGGCATCCAAAGTCTTCATTTGGAGGAAGGAGAGCACACTCTGGAAGGACACACCATAATGGGGTTGATAGGAGTAAAGAGTCAGGCTCTAACAACCCTATCGAAGAGATTACCATGTCAACTCTTGGATCTAAGTCAGCCAGTTGAAGCCATGAGTGAAACAAGCATACATAGTGATGACACAATGGCGGAGGCGTCTTTATACGCACAAGAACATTGAGGCTTAGCAATCCAGTGAGAGTCAATGAATGGATAGTCAACAGTCCGCAACTCACCGTCCATCATTGAGGAAGATATCACCACGAAAAGAGTGGAGCCTAGCTTTCATGGCATAGACGCAATCTCGCTTCAGGTAAAGAAAAATCCAAAGGGGTCTTGGACTACCATGATGTCAATAAGACAATTTTCCCTTCCAAAGTCACAGGAGGCGGGAAGGGATGTCCCCTAAAGGTTAGGCCCGGTTCTTACGGTAAAAGCTAGCAGTTACCCGCTAACGCTAGCACAGTGGAGGATAACCCAAAGCTTAACAAGCCTTAGAGGAAAAAATACTAACTGATGTACCTTCATCTATCAACGTTTGGTAACATCCTGACCACAAGCCTGTCTTTACATGTCGGAAAGGAATGTAAGAGAGGAAGGCGAGGTCAGTTAGTACATCCCAATCAAAGCGGATGGCCTCATTACTTGGAGGGGGTTCCCGGGAGAAGGAGGAATACCACCAGGCAGATATTCTATCAACGAGAAAAAATGCGGCGGTATCGGGTTTACTCTCTCTAGCGAGAGAGTAAGATCGTAGATGGGATTGAATCGACCACTTGGGTTTCATTCTTCAAAGGGAGAGTAGGGTCGATAGGTGTAAATGGATCGACCCGCCGAACACTCTGGGAGTGGGATGTTGAGATGGGATGGTCGACCTCTTTTAGTTTTAAGCTCTCACGGGGAGAATGAGAATTGACCGAGGATGGTATCCAGTCAACCATTGTGTGTTGGTTTAGCTAAGGACATGACTAGTGACGCCGTCAGCGGATTGACCCGGTGCTTGAAGGGACGGAAGTGGTATTCCATCAACTTCCTGGTGGAAGGTTGAGAGAAATCTTGCAATAAAATTTGGAAGTTGAAATTTTGGCAGCAGTCCTTGTAATGTACCAGTAATTCGAGAACTTCTTTATACTATAGGGAAAATATGAGTTAGTTGATTCCCTTTGCATAACATACAGGAACTTGACTCTACTTTTCTTCTTTAACCCATTATGTAATAGTCGACGAAGTCATCAACATGTTATTCGACTAACGAGCATTGGGTTAGCGGATAATGCTTGAACCATGCTATAACCAGGTGAACCGAGGCATTCCTTAAGAATATAGCTACCACCCACAAAAGCACGCAAAGGGTACTTGGTCTTACGGGTTGTTTGGGTGAAATTGACATCATCAACACTCCCAATACGGTCTTGATAATAGTTGTTTTCCAGCAACATGTTTGTGGTTGTTTGCTTAATTTTCTTCTTCTTACCTTTTTTTCCTTTTTCTTCTTCTGCTTCTTATTCACCCGAGTTACACAAGCTTCAGAACTTTCCGCTGTGAGAAAGATGAAGCGGAGAACATACGGTGGAAAGCCGAAGAAAGACCTGCGGTGAGAGCATTGAAGGATCAACAGGTTGATGTTCTTAGGGGGAAGTTAACTTCGGCAAGAAGCACTGCATTTGGGATTACCTAAATTGGAAACAACCACCTTTGGAGATCAATTGAGACCCTGGAAACCAAAGTAGTATGAGAGGGACAAAATGTTTCCATAAGAAGGAAAAACAAAAGGTTCCCCGGAGCAGAGGTTCCTTCATTCGTAATTTCGGGCAGTGCATGGCGAAAAATGAAATAGTCAGCAGAACAAAGTAAGAAGGGGTTGAATACGTTGGAAAAGTTACGTTGTTGGCAGCACCATAGGACCACCTGGTATGGCTTCCACCTGTCATTGAACTCTTACCACTCCGAGAACTGGTGATTTACGTAGCGTGTGGGAACTGGTGCCAGTGAAAACGGAAAATATCCGTTCTCAGGTAGCAAAGACAACCTGAAATAGGCCACTAAAAGGTTTACCACAAATAGCAACAATAGAAATCTGAGGGGCTGGTAATGATCCGATCCACATGCAAAATGGGGTATCTAGCCAGAATCAACTCAAAGTTCCGCTCACTGGCATTACAATGGGTATACCTACGGTGATCCCAAATGTCTGGGTGATATAACGTCAACAAGGTGGAGTAACTGCCATACCAACACCAATGCGACCACAGGTGCTTGACCCTTGTGTTCTAGAAGGGCTACAGGACAAAATGTAATGATTGGATTTAACTCTCCTATAAAGTGCTATGTTTGTTTGCAGCTTTGGAGAGAAGTTATCTTTCACACCTATTCCAAAGCCCCTACAACTAATCTAATGTAAGTTTTCTACTACCAAAAAGAGATAAAAATGTCTAATCAATTTTATAAAAGCTTTATTTATGGTTGTTGTTACTCAAAGGAGAGATGGTGGACCATATGGTGTTTGTGAGCTCAAAATTAGCTACCAAGATATGAAGATGCAAATCTTTTCGCCGATGAGAGAATCTAATATACTCACAGAAGGAGAAACATTTATCATTCCATATGCACGATGTCCCAAAATATATTAAACTGTCAATATCAATCCATATAAGCTACTTCAAATGCAAGGAGATACCTAATCTAATACTCGAAAAGAAATTAAATGCATTTCGAGACTCACTAAAATCAGCCGTGAACTTTTCGCCCCAAAACCCAAACTAAAAGTTTTTTCTTTTAAATGAACTATTGAGAGAAATCAATCACTCTAAACAATTCTAAATAAAACACCAGCACAGAAAGACACTCGAGAGAGCAGGGCCCCGTGATCTTCGAAACAAACCGAAACTGAAATTTGGCTCCAAGACTCAGGATATAGAGCAGGGCATGGCGGGTCCTGAAACAGGTTCGATCCGGGTCAAAGGCAGGGCGTCGAAGCCAGGACCATCTTATTCAGAGCACTGAGTTTCAGTGGGTTGGAACTATTCATGAGTTGGAGTGGGCATTGGTGAAGGTCATTTGGGCTGGGGTAGGGCAATGGCTGCCCTGAAAGTTGGTGGGTGTGAGACTGGATGGTGCCTATGGGCCTAAGGGAATGAGAGCCAAAGCACACAGAATTTGGAAAAAGGACAGGGCGCAGGAGTGAACTGAGTCAGAGTCTTGGTGGATCTGCAGGGGCTTCCAGGGCAGAAGAAACAAGCAATCAGCAATGAGGAAGTAAATTCGCTTGGAAGCAAATAAGACAGGTGAGGGTATTAATTTTGTTTTAGGGACCAATAAATGATGGATAAAAAACGATCCCTAAGTCCACAGGATCTGAGCAAACAAAGCAGAGCGGAACATTTAGCCGGTTTAAAAATATTGAATTTTGGGGCAAAGTGCTTGGTGCACATAGGCCAGAAACACTTGATGGCTGCCAGCAACAGGTGCTGTGATGAGATCGGCACCTTTAAACCAACAAAGTGATGTGATAGCATGAAACTCAATATAAAGCCTGTATGTGATCAGAATCATTACAATAAAACACAACAAGCTTTATAGGAAAGAATCCTTATTCTTGTATCATATTAATGTGAAAGAGATTACAACCATTGCCTTGATGTTGCAAGATCCAAGCATCATGGATTCCCACGCTGCACTGAGTTAAGAACACTCCGAATCGATAGCTACTCACAATCCTATCATGCAGCAAAGAAGCGAAATCTCAAGCAACCACTCTAATAAAGCTGGCTAACAAGCTCCAAGAACCAACAAAAGTAGCAAACTAGCAAAGCTAACTTTCTCCTTGAGAACTCCTCTCCTTTATAAGTTGAAGAGATAAGGTGGGGAGGTTAGGATGATCTCACTAAATCCTTAAGAAAGCTGAGTAAGATCCAAACCATTCAGGAGCCACTACCATATGAAGCTTCCTTCTAGAAGAATTGAGAAAATGCTCATTTTTTCTCACGTACAGGAATCATCACACCCTAGCTATAGGAGAGCAACACAGACACCGCACCACATCTATGAATTACGAAAAACTGCGAGAATGGGTCACATTCGCACCACATCTCTCGCCAACTGCTATAGTGCAACCTGCGAGAATGGGTCATTCTCGCACCCTGCCTATATAGCAACCTGCGAACTTCCCTTTTTATAAGGTTTTTACATAGGAAAAAACAACTTCTTTTCTCAAGAGAAGTTCTTCTCCCTTCTCTCTTTAGGAACTCAGGCCACTGACCCTTCTGAAGGAAACAAATAGGTTTACATCATTAACGATCATAGGGATGACGAAAATAATGTGTAACAAAGATTTCAAGGATGCTTTAGATTTGGGTAGAAAAATCCCTGAAAGAGAGGTTAGATTGAATGCACTGATAACCATAATCTTCCTTTTGAAAAGGCCTTCAAGGTAATGATTAGCATGAAACCAATTGTACCAGAAGGTACACTACAAACTCTCCTAGTTTGTTGGAAGCATACATATAACCAATTCGACTTGACACTTGTACCTAAATATAATGACAAAATGTAGACCCAAGTGATGACTAGAGGTATGACATGTCATAATCATAATGAGGAAAATAAAATGAGACTTGTAAGGCTATAGGTGTTGACATGACCACCATCACAAGACTTCAAACCTAGACTCCATGAAACCTATAACTAAAAACATCAACAAAAGATATTTTGACCCCCTACAACCTAGTGTGTTAACACTTTCCACTTCAAATATTTCTATTATGTTTCTACTATACTATCCTTTCTTTTTCTTTCATTACAAAAAACAAAATTATACAACTATTGTATTATTCTTGTTGTTGTTCCTTCATTACATAAATCACATTTCAAAAACATAAACCTTTTCTACTGTTCCTTCTTATGTATTTTCACAATAAGTAGAATGTCATTTCTTCCATAGTATAACCATCAAAAAATTCATGGAAGCAATAGGTCCCATCCTGAATATCCTGGGCATCCTTGGAAAGTTTGTTGGCTGCCCCATTTAGTTCTCTATATACATGTTTGCATGAATATCATTCCAAACAGGAAAACAAATCCTTTACCTGAGCTTTATGCATTGCGAGACAGGCCACCATGATGTCTCCTTTTCCATTAACCCAATATACCACTATTTTAGAGTCACTAAAGATATGGAATTTTCAAAGATTGAGGGAGATTACCATGAACAAAAGCATCCACAATGCTGCTAATTCAACCTTCGTATTAGAGCCATGACTTGGGGTATAGAGATCGTTGTAGTAGTGATTTGCGGTTATTAAAAGTATCTCGCATATTCCACATCATGTCAGATGGCCTAGACTAACCCTGTCAAAATAGCTCCAAGGAATCTCCTTGTCAATTTGTGGCTTAACAATATCCATGTGCTTCAATGCCTTTTCCTTGTGCAAATTTTCACCAGAAATATTTTGGATTAGACCACTAGTTACTTCCACTAGGATATATTTATTCTGGAATATGCAAAAGTTTCACTCCCACCAAACAAAGTACAACATGAAAAGGGTCATAGATAGGAATGGACAGTCCTTGTTACCTTCAAACCATCTTTGTATCCATAATTTTAAGTCTCCTTCCAACAAAATATTTCCACATTTCAAATATGAACACACCTTTGTTCACACTTTTTGAACATATGGGAAATTGATATATAAGTGATATACAGAATCCTCACCATTTCTACACAAGACACACTAGCTCACACCCATCCACCCCCTCTTCATTCCATAATCCCACATTAATATTTTATTTTCTAATGACAACCAGGTAAATTATTTTACCTTGAGAGGGGCGTTGACCTTCCATAGAGGCGCCCACCATGCTTTCACTTCACCTTCAAAGTCATTTTTTCCCATCATTTGATATCTCAACTTGCAAGTATAAGATCCATTCTTATCATTTTTTCCCCAACATATTACATCCTCATTGTCTTGCTGTAGATGAATAAAGTTAGAAGATAATAAAGAAATGAAGGAGTTCTATTCCTATTTTTTTTTTCTATCAAACCTAAGATCTACAATTCTTTCCATGCACTTCATCCCAATATGTCTTGGTCATAAAGCCGAGTGTCCCATAAAGAGAAGACTCCTCTTGCATGCAGATGTGCAACAATATCTTTAGACATCTTGAAACTTCCTCCAACTCTGATCCAAGGGTATTCTTCGACTCTCACACTCCTACCATTGCCAATTTTCCAACATAGCTAGTTTCCAATCATCGAGTATGCGCCCATCATTGATTTCCATCTGATGGACCCCATTGCATTATTTTTTCTTGGAGTCCTAAGCCATTCTTTTGTTGTTTGTATTGGAAAGTATTTGGCTGCTAAAAGTTTTCCCCAAAATAACTTATTGTGGATCAATCATCATAAAAAACTTTATGCAAGGATTTTATGAAACCAATAAATGTTTTTGAATCCCCAACCCCTGAGCTCCTTTTGTAGTGCAATCTAGTTTTAGTTCACCAGGTGCGAACCTCCATTATCTTTACTTCCTCTCCATAGAAAAAGAAAACATATTTTTCTCACCTTGTTTAAAATTGCTTTTGGAATTTTCGCTAAAGTGGCCCAATAAATTGGAATGCTACCTAGGATGGAATTGATCAAAACCAACCTGCCTCCTCTCAATAGCCATCTGTGTACCTGTGATGAGATTCAAATTTATATCTTTATTATCCATGACGAATCATTGTAGCAATAGGTGTTTGGATTCATCTCAAAGCCTAAATACTTGAGCCCAACATCAATATTCCTCTTTTCAATTTTCATGATGACCTCTATCTATCTTAATATTTCATCATCAGAGAATTAGTGAGGAAAAATAACTTTGAAACACTTATTTTCATTCTTGTCTCCTTATAGAATGCGTCGATCACTTCAGACCAATATTTTACTTCCTGTATCAAACCCATAGAAAAAATCATTACATCATCCACGAATAACAAATGAGTTAGAAAAACATCCCTCACCACATATATGCCTTTGATGAGATTTCATCCATGATCTTGGAATACAAGTCTACTAAGGCCATCTGCTACCAACAGGAACAAAAAAGGAGAGAGGGGGCATCCCTAATAGAGGCCCCTCAAGGGACATAAGAAGGATGAAAGGGAACCATTAATCAAAACGGTTAAGGAGGAAGACTCGATGCACCCCATGATCTAGTTAACGGTCTTGAGATTGATCCCCATTTGTATCAGGTCCAATCAGAAAAAGGTTCATATCACCTTATCATAATATTTGGATAGGTCCAATTTCATTATAATCCCAGGGATATTCTTGAATTTCATTGAGTTAAGGACTTCCTGTGTGATAGAGACTGCGTCATGGATTTGACGCCCGTCCAGAAATCCAAATTTCTCAGTAGATATAAAACCACTAAAGATAGGCTTGAGGCGAGAGTCGATAATATTGGATAAAAGTTTGTATATTAGATTGCAACATGAGATCGGTCGAAAGTCCATGAATAATTTTGTATCTTTCTTTTTATGGATTAGGGATAGATAAGTCGAGTTGAAATAATTCCACACCTTCCCCTTTCTTTGAGATCGTTGAAAAATTTAATCATATCGTTTTTCAAGAGCTCAAAGAATCCTAGAAATAATTCTACCGTGAGGTTGTCTGGCCCAAGGATTTTTCCTTTTTGAAAGGTTGCAAGAGTAGAAATAATTTCCTTTTTGGAGATTTCTTCTGTCATAGATTCATTATCTTCTTCGAACACCAAATTCAGATAAAAGGAGATGATATTTATGATTTCTTCTATAGGACATACAAGAGGCTCCTTGAATAAGTCTGAGTAAAACTCCTTCCCTGTTGCTACTATTTCATTAAATGTGGATACCATTTCACCCTTGTTATTTTTAAATTCCCATATTGTATTGTCCTGTTTTCATTGACACGTGTAATTGTGTAAGAATTTTGTGTTTCCATATCTCTCTTTAAACCATAGGGATCTACTCTTAAGCCACCACTTGGTCTCCTCGTAAGCTAGAAGATCCTATATTCTCTGGAGTATATTTCTTAGCTCAATTATTTTATCATTTTTGCATTGCATATATTTTCCTTTTATTAGGATTTCACCCATTTTTTCCTCAATTATCTCAATTCCTATGTTTTTTTTTTCATTAAACTCCTTGGCCCAATTCTTGGTATCTTGAGTTCCTTTGGAGATATTTTTTACAAATTGTTGCATATGTGAAATTTCTGATTCCTCTGTTAGAGGTGACCAAAGACCTTTGTTAATATTTTTGTAGGCTTCTTCATTCAACCAAGCATGGTTGAATTTCATTTCAGAAGGTGGGTGAAATGTACAATTGTTGATTTCTAGAAGTATTGGAATATGATATGATATGCCCCCAATTACAACCTTAGACTTGATTCTCTAGTTTTTAGAAATTAAATTTTAAGAAATCAAGAACCTATCCAACCTTTTGTTGGAACAGGGATTGGACACAAAGGACAATGGATCAGAGAGAAGAGGTGGTGTCTAAAGACACCGTAGCACTGAAACACAAGTCGCTCAAGGATTGAGAGAAGATCTCCCGAGATGATATGACAATTTGAGATGATAAATCTTATAATAGATTGATCATAAATATCTTATATAAATAGGTTTAGTCATGGAACAAACTCAACAAATTCAGGTGAAGGAGGTTGCACCTATCCATAAAACGTGGATCAATAATCCATAAGTGGACATGGTCAACTAAGGGTTTAGTCAGTTGTTGACCCAAACAATATAACAAGGTGAGGTTACAAAGGAACCACATGTTCCAACACCCCCCGTAAACTCATCTTGGAGTAAAAAACAATTCCACAACATTCCCCCTTGAATTTGTTCTGACTGCAAAATTTGATCACAAGCTGGTACAACAACACTCTGCAGGAAGTTTGATCACCATCAACACAGATCAAGGAAAAAGATTAGTCATCCATTGAAAAACTAATTGCAAAATCCACTGAAAAGACACGGTCTCATTCAACCAATCGACTAGAACATAAGACAACACCAGCCAATCAATGAGTCAACTAGAAAAGAAAAAACCAATCAGTCTCTATCAATCCAACAATCTCTATATCAGGTACACCAAGCAAGGGTACAACTCCCACCAACATAGTTGAACATGGTTCAGTCGGTCTCAGCAATCCAGGTCAAGTCAACAAAAAACAGTCGAGTAAACACACAACTCATTAGTTGGGTTTACACATCAACAATTTCAATTACTGCCCCTCTTAGAAACAATTGAGGGATCAAAGTATCAACAACAAATATTCATCAAAACACCAGTCGATAGATAATAGCAAGTTGAAACAAAGTCAACAAATACAAAGTTGAAACACCTCTAGTCAACTATTATGCTTGGTCGTATTCTGGTTGACCAATATCTCAGTTGAACTCCAGTCGACTATCAAGTCGGGTCGAATCTCATGGCCGACCATGAAAAAACATTAAGAATGAAGAGGATCATTGTACGTCTATACAACCGATGATACAGAATGATAGGAATTATTCAAACATCTAGTCAAATCCACCCATGACCACTCATCAGTACAACCACAATAAATCCTAGTAATCAAAACATGACCATGGTTTTGTCTTTCGCATCTCGTCTGCAAATATTGAAAAGCACGATTTCCATGTGTGTGATAGTGAGGATGCTGATAAGGCATAGAGGGTTGTGAAAAATGATCAAGAGATATGGGCTGAGGGTCAGGTGTACTCTCAGGAGTATAACAACACATTAGTTTGAATTCCACCTACAACGAATAAAACTTCCATGTTTGCAGCAAGGGCATGCGTAGGCAAGCAGGAAACAACAACATCATATTCAAGGCCTGTTCTTGGTGGAATCACATCAAGTACAATAGGAGTATAAATACCATGTCCATTCTTTCCAAGTCCTCCTCTAGTATATCCCATCTTGCTGAGCAGTCAAGAACCTATCCCTGTAGTGTGTTTTTAAAATCTAGGAGAAACAATACAATTATTAGTTTCAAAACATAAATTGACAACATCTTTATTACAAACATAAGTAGGGGGTGGAGAAGAAATGGGTGATCTTTTCAACTCAAAAACATCAACAATATTCTCAGAAAAAGATATACTATCATCAATGGTGGAAGAAGAAACAACATCAATCTTCTTCTAAATAGTTGTCTCAACATTATGTTCAACCGTTTGCAAGCTATGAAGAGTCTCATTCTTCTTAGTCAACTGAAACAATATGGAATCGTAATTTTCCTTCAATGTATGATACTCATCAAACAATCTATTGTTATCTTCTTTAAGAGGAGAAACTTATTCACGAAACTCATCAACAGAGCCCTTCAAGTGGGAAACCTTATGAATCAGCTGTGTATTATCTTCCATCAGCAAGAGCACATCTGTGCTCACTATTGTATGAGGAAGGGTTTTCATGTCTTCTTCCAATTCTTCAAGAAGGTTAGAATTTTCCTCAAAATCATCTGCAAGAGTCTGAAAAAAAGACAACAATAGTGTTCCCATGGAAGCAACTCTTCTAGAGTGCTCAGTCACAACAGTCTGGAACACGTCTTCTGCATATTTCAACTAATTTTTCAATCCCGCATTTTATATTTTCAAAGAAGCATTTTCACGAGGGAGGACTTTCACCTCTTTCATGAGATCATTGAAAAGATCCTTCTTATCACCAAAATCATTGACCAGATCTTGGAAAATGATCTCCACGGTCTGTTCCAGGTCAACAATTTTTCTAGACTTTAATCAAACCACTGGAGAAGCAGGTTTGAAAGAGGAAAAAATCATATTCCAGTTGGGTACGGGTTGTCTACAACTCACTTCTCAGTTTTTGATTCTCAGTATGCAATTGTGAAACATTATTTTGAAAGGAAGTGACTTCTCCATGAAGTCAGATGTGAGATTTTCCAAGGCGATGGCCTTCTTCTCACAAATCTCCTTCAATTTTTGAAGCATTAAAGCTTCATCTTCGTCTAGCATGCCCATATTTGATGAAGGAAACAATCCAATTACCAAATGATATATATGGATATCGGTGGCCACCCACCTTTTCCAACTGACTCAAAACAGTTTTCTAGCAATTTACTATTTTTAGCAGTTTTCACTTCCGGTGCCATTTTGAGGGCCTAAATGAAGGTTTTTTAGGATCAAGATTCTCAATTATAAAATATGTCTTGATTTAGGCCCAAAAATGAATTTCCTCGATGATACCTTTCCAACGGGCTATCATATGCCTAAAATGGATATCGTATGCAAAAGTTACGACCTCGGGAAGTTAATGTACTAACTTACCCAAATGGGGCCCACATGACTTTTGGCACTTCATCTCCTAGGGTTAGGTTTTTGGATGTCTAGGGTTTTTTGAATTCCTGTTTATTGTAAAATGCCTTCAGATCCTCATTGTAATATTCTTCTTGTGAATGAGCGCAGTTGTCACATCTCTCCTCAAAGATAAGCTGCCACCATTCCAACAAGCTTGTTTCCACTGCATTTTACAGTTTCAACTTATTTCCTTATTGAATAGAAAACGAATTTTATTGTATCTCTATTATTTTTTGTTATGAATCTATTGATAATTTGTATTCATTTCATTCTTCTCATAAAATTCGGATCAGTGGTATCAGAGTGGTCTTCTCCTTGTCGTCTTAATGCATGTCCCCAACGAGGTCAGAGTACAAAGAGTTGGGTCTTGAGATTGTTTCTCTTGAGGAAAAAATCTCTCTCACACCCAAGAGACCTCTCATGGTACGAGAAAATAAAGTTGACGGGACAAGAGATCCTTTCAAACTGTTGATTGAGGATGCCCTCATGCAACAAAGGAACGCGATTATGGATATTTTCACGCAAATCCTTCGGCGGCTACCAACAGGTGATGCATCTTCTTCGAGCGGAGGTGCCACCCCCTTCAAGGTACAAATAAACTTCGATATTCCTATATTTGAAGGTTAGATAGACGCAGTTGTTGTAGACAAGTGGTTGAATCTGCTAGAAGGGTATTTTTCTGTCCATAACTTTTCGAATAGAGAAAAGATTACTTTTGCGCTCCTCAAAGTCATCCCCCATGTCAAAGATTGGTAGGAAACGTTCTGTGAGAAAAAGGAAACAGAGGAACCCTCATTATTTACAATCATAGCCACCTGGGATTCCTCCAGGGATGCTATTAAGGAACAATACTATCCTGTCGGAAGTTATTACGACTTATATACCAAATGGACCACACTGCGACAAGAAAGAGACCAAGAAGTGCCAGATTTCACAAATATCTTCCATACCTTGCGCACCAAGCTGGGTATCAAACATTCATAATGACATATGTGTTAATATTATGGCATCTTCGGGAGGTATGAACCTCTATTGTGACCTATGACAAGATTAGAATACTCTGGAAGGAAGCAAAGAAGTGAAGGAAATCCTAGACAAGTTGTCGGCTACAGAAATATATTTAAATTGAATTTATTAGTACCCAAAAGGAGAAGTCGACCCCAGTAAACCTGCCTAGACTACTATAAATACAGGGCACCAGTTCTCATTATTCACATCTCAACGGTTTCAGAGAGAGCTAGATTTGTGCAGGTGCAGTGACAGTTTGTGTGCAAGTCTCTGGGAAAGTGTGCACCAGCTTCTAGGAGGGAATATCTGATCAGCTTGGTTTCTATTCTTTCTTGGTGCATTAGCCTCTCTTGGCTATTGGATTGCTACCCAGATTCTCTTCTCTGTCAAGGTCAAGGTGCTCGAAGGGTGGCATCGGCCTATGGTTCGGTGACAAGGGTATCGTCAATGGTAAAACGATCACAATCTTCTATATTATAACAGGTTATGGGCCCACACCCCCTTCATTCAGCCTAAAATGCTGGAATGAAACATAACCGCTAGGATATTGAGCTCGTTGAGGAACTTCCGCTAGGGTTACTAGCAGGAGTAGCTTCCAAAACACTACAACTAGGGTTACTAGCAAAAGCAGTTGCAGAAACCCTAAATCTTCGATCCGAAACCTTGTGATGGAGCATCTCACTCAAGAAGAATATATTCAGATGCACCCTAACTCAACACACCTCTTGGCTCTGTCAAAAGACAAAAATGATGAAGTTGAAGTTTTGGATCAAGGCATGACCAGTTACCAGTGAATCAAATACATGTGTGAAACAATCAGTCTTTTACACTACTCAACACTTACTGGGACAATTGAAGATGACATGTGGATAATCGATAGTGGAGCTTCCAGGCACATGATGGGAGATCAAGCCAGACTCTCAAATCTAAATGAGAGAAAGACATCGTACAAAGTGGAGCTTCGAGACAAAATAACTTACCTCGTTGAAGGATTTGGACGAGCCTCCGTCAAGTTGGAATCAGGTAATCATGTTCACTTAATAAATCTTTTATATGTACCTAGTTTAGAAAAGAATCTTATATCGATATCATGTTTAGAAGACAAAGGAAAAAAAATATCCGTCATGGATGGAAAGGTGTTATCATGGCATAAGAATTCCATCATAGACGATGCTAAGGTTATTGGAAGTCATGAAGGAAATCTGTATAGACTACTAGAACAAAATGAAGAAGCTCTAATACATGAAGAAGTCAACCCTAATGAGATTTGGCATTGAAGGTACACTCATATCAATTATCAAGCATTACCTTTTCTCAGAAAAATGGTTGAAGGAATACCAGAATTGAAATCTACACATGAAGGAATCTGCAAGGGATGTGCCCTTGGGAAGAATATAAAGAAACCATTCCCAAGCAGCAACAACAGATCCAAGGAAATCCTAGATCTAATACACTCAGATGTTTGCAGTGCAATGCTAGTCAGTTCTCTAGGAGGATCTCTTTACTACGTAATATTCATAGATGACTATTCAAGAAAGACGTGGCTATACCTACTAAAATCAAAAGACAAAGTATTCAGCGAGTTCCAAGAATTCAAGGCAGAAATAAAAAACATCACGAACAAGAAGATCAAGACATTAAGAACAGATAATGGAGGAGAATACACCTCGAAGGAGTTAGTTGCATTCTGCAAATCGGCAGGGATTAGGAGGGAGCTGACTGTTCCTCATAATCCTCAACAAAACGGTGTAGTAGAAAGAAAGAACAGATATATCGAAAAAACGGTAAAAGACTTATTGAACGATCAAGGTCTATCCATGTTTCTATGGGGAGAAGCAACAATGACAACAATATATGTACAGAACAGAAGCCCTCATTGTATATTGAAGGACATGACACCAGAAGAAGCCTTCTCAAGTAAGAAACCTAACATGGAAAACCTAATAATATTTGTATGTCCAGTTTACTCTCATATTCCCAAAGACAAAAGGAATAAACTAGAACCCTAAGGAAAGAAGGGGATATTCATGGGATATAGTGATTCATACAAAGCCTATAGAATATATATTCCAGAACAACACATGATAGAAGTTAGCAGAGACGTAACGTTCAATGAAAGGATGGCCTTCAGGAAATCCATCGAAGAAATTATAGAAGAAGAAG
>SNQJ01S0038131.1:57858-68962 GCA_010110895.2 Picea sitchensis | reverse complement strand
TAGTTCTTCAAATCTCAAAAAATACTTCCCAATGGTTTCATCTTCTTTCATCTGTAGCTTTTCAAACTGTACTCTATAGGTTGGAAGCTTGGCATCTTTTACCTTCTCATTACCTTCATAATTTCTAATGAGTTTGTCCCACATTTATGTAATGATCCCAAGCCAAATTTTTTCTTTGAATCACTAACTACCACTGATTTGTTGTTGTGCAAGTGTTTATTGAGTTATCCAGTTATTCAGTGCATTCATAGCGGAGTCATTCAACACATGAAGATCACATTATATTCAAGATATAAAAGCACAAGAAATATCTGACCTTTTATTATGAGCAATATGGAAACCAATACAATAGATAGCCGATCTGGAATAATCCTCAGATGGATTGGAAGACAATAGATATGAGTTGCTACAAAATTCTCTGCCAATACAAAATAAGCCTCCAAAGGCTGGATAAGAAATGGAGATCGCTACAAACTGTGAAACCCTCCAGCTGAAAAGTTCCACACTCCCATAGAAGACTGAAACCCTCAATAAATCGATCCCACTGAAGGAAGACTCCAAATGAGTCCAAACTTGGCAAGGTGATAGATCGGAATGATGGGATCCCCCTCCTGAAAACTCAAGCTAAAAATCCAAGGAAAAATCCTCCAATTTTTTAATCTTTTGCTGAAGTTGCGCCCTCCTTGATGCCTGAAACCCTAGGTGATTCAGCCCTAACAAGGAAAGCCTCCAAATTCCCTGAAACTCTCCAAGAATGTATATCGGGCTATGTGAACCCTGTAGGAGAAGTTTCAGACTCAGATTCTAAGTGTAGCCTTCTAGATCTGAGTTTTAATGAATCACGGGATGCCCCCTTTGCCTCCAAGACGTCCCAATCTGCAGACACATATATGATGATGATAACCCTCTATAAAATCCCTCAAACTGATGGTCCTTCCCCTGCAAACAAAAACCAAGTGTTGGAATGGCCCCAGGCCCTCTGGATAAGCTGGATCGAACCTCCCTCTAGATGATGGTGCGCCCCTGCTGGAATCACAAGAACAATATGACCTGCTAACTTCTAAAACACTAAATGGAGATGGGCTGAGAATAGAATGGTGTGGAGGAGTATTTCATCCCTGAGACCAATCTATGGAACAAGGTGAGTGGATATTTCACCACTGAGTTGCTCACAAGGGTTTGTATAGAAAAACCCCCAAACTAAATGCTCAAGAGCAATAGAAAACACTAAACCAAAACCAGAATGAGTAATAGGTGCGCCCCAACCTCTTACTTATACTTTTCCTTCTAATTCTCTGTTGAGTTAGGTTAACTCCCAGGGTTAACACCTATTCTTCTATTGAGTTATCTTTTACTCCTTTTGTCCTATTTCTTTCTCAAGTCAACTTAAAAATATAACTTTAGTGTAGTTGACCTTTCCCCTCAGTGTGAGACTATGGCCTAGTGGGGACAACTATACCACTACGTCTTCCAAACCTCTTCTTCAAGAGGTGGGGGACATTACAGTCTCCCTTTCTTGAAATTGCTTGTCCTCAAGCAATTCTAAACCTGCTTCTCGTACCATTTGTTCATTCTCCCATGTGGCATCCTCAATGGACAAGTCTTTCCACCTGATAAGATACTCCTTAATGCTTCTCTTCCGGAACTTCTTTTCTCCAACTTCCAATATCTCTTTTGGAATCAACACCAACTGCCCTTCTTCGTCCATGGGAGGTAGTATCTCAATGGGGTGGATGTGTTGGCCGATGGCCTTCTTTAGTCAAGATACATGGAAGACGTTGTGTATTCGGCTTCCTGGTGGCAGTTCTAACTCATAAGTCATGGCCCCTATCTTTCTGTTGATCCTGTAAGGCCCAAATAAATGTGGCTGTAGTTTTTCTGCTCCTCTTCTTTTAATTGAAGCTTGCTGGTAAGGTTGGAGCCTTAAATATACTAAGTCACCAACCTCAAAATTGTGCTCCACTCTGTGTTTGTCCGCCTAGACCTTTTGCTGGTTTTGTGCCCTCTATAAATGATCCTTCAACTCCCGAATAATGTCTTGGCTCTGTTTTACCCAATCCTGCACCATTGGTGCCCTGCTATCCCTAAAGGAAATCTCCATAAAGGAAAGGGGATCATAGCTATATAAGGCTCTGAATGGTGTCATACTTATGGATACATGATGGGTGGTGTTGTAGCAATATTCTCCCAAGTGCAACCATCTGACCCATGCTTTCTATTGTCCAACTACGTAATTTTTGAGGTAGCCTTCCACCCATTTGTTGACTATTTCAGTCTGACCGTCCATCTGAGAGTGATAGCTAGTACTAGGGGGAAATGCCATACCCACTAATTTGAACAACTCTTGCCAAAATGTACTCATGAATCTGTTTTCCCTGTCACTGATAATGGTCTTGGGTAGGCTGTATAATCTGAACACCTCTCTGAAGAATAAATCGACCACCTGTGTTGTGCTGAAGTATGTGGCTATGGAAAAGAAGTGTGCAAACTTCGTCAATCTATCTACTACTACAAAAATGAAATCTTTCCCCTGTGATCTGGTCAAACCGATGATGAAATCCATGGATATACTTTCCCACTTGTGCTCTGGAATGGGCAAGGGTTGCAACAGTCCTCCAGGGTGCGTGTGCTCATCCTTATTTTCTTGGCATGTAGTGCACTCTTTGACATGCTTAAATGCATATTCCTTGAGGCCCTTCCATGAAAACCTCTCTCTCACCTACCTGTACATCCTACCAATGCCCTCATGTCCTGCCACTGGTGAGTTATGAGATGCATGGAGTATCTTGGCTTTGAGAGCTGATCCCATAACTAAGAAAATTCGGCCTTTGTAATAAATGAGGTTCTTCATGACTCTGAAGTTGTCATCCTATATTTGTCTGTCCAATAGTTGACAAGTGAACTGATCATTTGCATATTCCATGATCAAGTGATCCTTCCGGTCAACTGACATACTAGACATGGAAAAAATGGATGGCCTCCTGGATAATGCATCGGCTACTGCGTTGTTGTTCCCTTTGAGAAATTCAATGTCAAAGTCATAGGCCTGTATTTTGCTTACCCATTTTTGTTGTCTTTCATTCAAATCCTTTTTCTCCAATAGATATTTAAGACTGTTATGGTCTGATTTCACCACAAACCTTGCACCTACCAAATATTGCCTGAATTTGTCTAGTGCATGCATGATAGTGAACATTTCTTTGTCGTAAATGTTGTAAAGTAGTTCAGGACCCCTAATTTTTTGGCTTTCATAGGCAAGTGGGTCCCTATTCTGCATTAACACAACCCCTATACCTTCCCCTGAGGCATCACATTCCAAGGTGAAGGGTAGGCCGAAATCTGGAAGAGCTAGAACTAGGCAAGTGCTCATGACCTCTTTCATTCTCTCCATCGTGGCTTGGGCCTCTTCATTCCATTTGAAGGACCCTTTTTTGGTCAGGTCAGTCAAGGGTGCACACAATTGAGAAAACCCTTTGACAAATTTCTTGGAGTATGTGCATAGGCCCAGGAATCCCCTCAGTTCAGTGAGTGTCTTAGGAGTAGGACATTCCCTAATGGATGTTATTTTCTCCTGGTGTAATTGTACCCCTTTTTCCCCTACGATGTGTCCCAAGTAGAGAACTTATGTCATCCCAAACTCACACTTGTATTCCTCGGCGTATAGTGATTTTTCTTCCATGATTGACAAGATTTGGTCCACATGTCGAAGGTGTTCCTCCCATGTCTTGTTGTAAATGAAAAAGTCATCAAAGAATACTAACAAGTGTTTCCTCAGCTGTTTGTTGAACACATGGTTCATGCAAGACTAAAATGTGGCTGGGGCATTGGTTAGCCCAAAGGGAATTACCAAAAACTCGCAATAGTCGTAGTGACACCTGAAGGTTGTTTTCGAGATGTCCTCCTCCCTCACTTGATTTGATGGTAGCCCGAACGAAGGTCAATTTTTGTGAAGTAGATAGCTCCATGAAGCTCATCCAACAACTCATCAATCCTAGGTATATGGTACCTATTTTTAATCATATTTTTATTTAAAGCTCGGAAGTCAATGAACATTCTCATCGTTCCATCCTTCTTCTTGACCAAGACTACCAAAGAATCAAATGGACTTGAACTTGGCCTGATGTGTCCCATGTCTAAAATCTCTTTGATGGCATTCTCTATCTCGTCTTTATACTTCTTGGGATGCCTATAGGGTGTGGTGATAACTGGTTTTGCCCCTTATTCTAGATCAATGATGTGCTCAAACCCCTTGTCTGGTGGCACACCTGGAGGAATCGACCCAAACACCTTATGGTGCCTGTCAAGGATATTTTTAATCTCCGAGGTGTAGTGCACTTTTCCCTTCTCATCCACACGTGTTGAGACCTTACATTCTACTGTGTACACAATTTCTTCCCTCCTGAATATGGCTTCCATCCTTTTGGCTGTGACCACTCTGGAAGAGTTACCTATCATGCCTCTGAGCACAACCTTTCGTCCTCCTTCCTCTACAAAGGACATTTCCATGGTCTTGTAATTGGTGGTGATAGGCCCTAAAGTGCTGAGCCACTTCACCCCTAGGATGATGTTGGTGTCTGGAAGATCCATCACATAGACATCCTGAACTAGCTCCTGCCTTCCCAAGTTGAGCTTCATACCTGGGATGTATCTGTCACAAGGCATAGTACTACCGCTTGCTACCTCCACTTTGAATCCTTCAAATTTTACTGTAGGTATGTGCCTCCTCTTTAGTAATGTTGCATCAATGAAATTGTGGGAAGCTCCTCCATCAATCAGAACCGAAAATCTTTGTCCCTACAAGACCCCTCTCATCTTGAAGGTGTTTAATTTGGGTACCCTGCTGATATATGCCAAGGTGGCCTTCTCTCCAGCCGCACTGTCTAGTTCTGGAACCTCTTCTTTTGTCATCTCTGAAGTTTCAGCCTCAATGTTTTGTATCTGACCATACTCTTCCTCCTCTTCATTGTTCGAGGTAACCTCTATATAGTGTACCTGGCCACATCCCATGCACTTATGTGATGGATTCCATGGTTCCTTGCAAGTGAAGCAGAGTTTCTTCCTCCTCAGTTCCCTCCTAGAATTGTCATCTATCCTGCTATGGCCCCTGTCAAAACCTTTAGGGTCATGCCCTCCTTGATTCATTGGAGGTCTTTGGTCTCTTCCTCCACTATTAAGAGGTGGTATGGGTATGAATTTAGGCTTAGCGGTTGGACCCAAATCCCTCATCTTCCAAATGGCCTCCTATAGGTTATTGGGCTTGAAGGCCTTTACCCAACCCTTCAAGGGTTCCATCAACCCTTCTATGAAAATCATCATGAGCCTCGTCGGGGACATATCTTGTACCATAATTGCCAACCTTTGAAATTCATCAATATATACTTCATTCGTACTTGTTTTCTTGAGTTGGGTGAGCTCTTGGAAATGTAGCTCAGGATATCCTTGGTCAAATCTATCGATGAGCCTCTGAGTGAATTCTGTATAGGACACAATTTGATTGTGTCCAAGTGTGGTGAGTCTGTGATACCACCAGTCATGATCCTTTCCATCCAAGTACATAGTGGAAAACTTGATGTCCTCCATATCCCTCATGGGATTGAGCTGTAAGTAGGTATCCAACTTTTGTACCCAAGACTGTGCTGTCATCTTGGTCATACCATCAAAGTATGGTATCTCTATCTTCCCTGGTCTACGTTCGAACTCAGAACTGCCTCTGTGCTTCATCCTAGGTTGATTTCTGAACCTGAGTTGGCAATACTGATCTAGGGACATCTATATTTGGACCCTCATATCCAAACTGCAGTACTCCTTGGTACTATGTGCCAGTTGTTCCACAAAGTCTTCAACTTGTTCCTGTTGCCCTTGCTCATCTATGAATGTGGTCATGTAAGGTCTAGGGTTATCTCTACTACCTGAATGTCGACCAAGATGTTCATCTATGAACGTAGGCATATATCACCTCTGATTGACCCTACTACCCATCTAACCCTGGGTCGTGTCTCCTTCCATACTTATTTCAGATCTAGGGGATTTTTCCAGATTATATCTGATCTCCTCATGAACTCCACCGGATCCACCAGCCTCCTTATTCCCATACGTATCAGGGTTCTTCCCTTGATGGGTCACTTGTATCATAAGTTCATTTATCTTGTATTTATTCTTGTTCATTATCTACAGGTTCTCATCAACCCTCTTCAAGGTTTCGGATATTTCATCCTGTTCCCTTCTGCTTGTTTCATGGTACTCGCCCAAGTGTTGGACTAATGTGTTTTCTGTGAGGTTGACGGATTGATGGAACTTGTCAAACTAAGCTGCTATGAGAGACAAGCCTAGAGGCTCATGGTCATCCACTGACCCTTCCATTTTGGCCTCTATTTCACTACTCAGCTTCTTCCTTCGACCCATGAAAATACCACTGTAGATCTGCATGCGCTAACCCTTCCACAAGTTTGGAGGATCAAAGCTCTAATACCATTGTAATGATCCCAAGCCAAATTTTTCTCTTGAATCACTAACTACCATTGATTTTTTGTTGTGCAGGTGTTTATTGAGTTATCCAGTTATTCAGTGCATTCATACAAGATTCATTCAACACATGAAGATCACATTACATTCAAGATATAAAAGCATAAGCAAGATCTGGCCTTTTATTATGAGCAATATGGAAACCAATAAAATAGATAGCCGATCTAGAATAATCCTCATATGGCTTGGAAGACAATAGATATGAGTTGCTACAAAATGCTCTGCCAACACAAAATAAGCCTCCGAAGGCTGGATAAGAAATGGAGATCGCTACAAACTGTCAAACCATCTAGCTGAAGAGTGACACGCTCCCATAGAAGACTGAAACCCTCAATAAATCGATCCCACTAAAGGAAGACTCCAAATGAGTCCAAACTCGGCAAGGTGATAGATTGGAATGATGGGATCCCCCTCCTAAAAACTCAAGTTGAACGTCCAAGGAAAACTCCTCCAATTTTTTAATCTTTTGTTGAAGTTGCACCCTCCTTGATGCTTGAAACCCTAGGTGATTTGGACCTGACAAGGAAAGCCTCCAAATGCCCTGAAACTCTCCAAGAATGTAGATCGGGCTATGTGAACCCTGTAGGAGAAGTTTCAGACTCAGATTCTAAGTGTAGCCTTCTAGATCTAAGTTTTACTGAATCAGAGGATGCCCCCTTTGCCTCCCAAACATCCCAATCTTCAAACAAATATATGATGATGATAACCCTCTAGAAAATCCCTCAAACTGATGGTCTTTCCCCTGCAAACAAAACCCAAGTGTCAGAATGGCCCCATGCCCTCTGGATAAGGTAGATCGAACCTCCCTCTAGATGATGGCGCGCCCCTGCTGGAATCACAAGAACAATACGACCTGCTAACTTCTAAAACACTAGATGGAGATGGGCTGAGAATAGAATGGTGTGGAGGAGTATTTCATCCCCGAGACCAAGCTATGGAACAAGGTGAGTGGATATTTCACCACTGAGTTGCTCACAAGGGTTTGTACAGCAAAACCCCCAAACTGAATGCTCAAGAGAAATAACAAACACTAAACCAAAACCAGAATGAGTAATAGGTGTGCCCCAGCCTCTTACTTATTCTTTTCCTTCTAATTCTCTGTTGATTTAGGTTAACTCCCAAGGTTAACGCCTATTCTTCTGTTGAGTTATCTTTTACTCCTTTTGTCCTATTTCTTTCTCAAGTCAACTTAAAAATATAACTTTAGTCTAGTTGACCTTTCCCCTCAGTGTGGGACTATGGCCTAGTGGGGAGACCTAGACCACTACGTCTTCCAAACATCTTCTTCAAGAGGTGGGGAACATTACAGTCTCCCTTTCTTGAAATTGCTTGTCTTCAAGAAATTCCAAACCTGCTTCTCATACCATTTGTTCATTCTCCCATGTGGCATCCTCAATGGACAAGTCTTTCCACCTGATAAGATACTCCTTAATGCTTCTCTTCCAGAGATTATTTTCTCAAACTTCCAATATCTCTTCTGGAATCAACAACAGATACCCTTCTTCATCCATGGGAGGTAGTATCTCAATGGGGTGGATGTGTTGGCTGATGGCCTTCTTTAGTCAGGATACATGGAAGACGTTGTTTATCCGGCTACCTGGTGGTAGTTCTAACTCATACGTCAAGGCCCCTATCTTTCTGCTGATCCTGTAAGGCCCAAAGAAATGTGGCTGTAGTTTTTCTGCACCGCTTCTTTTAATTGAAGCCTACCGGTAAGGTTGGAGCCTTAAATAGACTAAGTCACCAACCTCAAAATTGTTCTCCACTCTATGTTTGTCCGCCTAGACCTTCTGATGGTTTTGTGCCCTCTGTAAATGATCCTTCAACTCCCAAAGAATGTCTTGGCTCTATTGTACCCAATCCTGCACCATTGGTGCCCTGCTGTCCCCAAAGAAAATCTCCATAAAGGAAAGGGGATCATAGCTATATAAATCTCTGAATGGTGTCATACCTATGGATACATGATGGGTGGTGTTGTAGAAATATTCTCCCAAGTGAAACCATCTGACCCATGCTTTCTGTTGTCCAGCTACATAATTTCTGAGGTAGCCTTCCACCCATTTGTTGACTATTTCGGTCTGACCATCCGTCTGAGGGTGATAGCTGGTACTAGGGGTCAATGTTGTACCCACTAATCTGAAAAACTCCTGCCAAAATGTACTCATGAATCTGTTTTCCCTGTCACTGATAATGGTCTTGGGTAGGCCGTGTAATCTGAACACCTCTCTGAAGAATAAATCGACCACCTGTGCTGCGCTGAAGTCTGTGGCTATGGAAAATAAGTGTGCAAACTTCGTTAATCTGTCCACTACTACAAAAATGCAATATTTCCCATGTGATCTGGGCAAACCGGTGATGAAATCCATGGATATACTTTCCCACTTGTGCTCTGGAATGGGCAAGGGTTGCAACAATCCTGCAGGGTGCGTGTGCTCATACTTGTTTTCTTGGCATGTAGTGCACTCTTTGACATGATTAATCACATATTCCTTGAGGCCCTTCCATGCGAACCTCTCTCTCACCTACCTGTACATCTTAGCAATGCCTTGATGTCCTGCCACTGGTGAGTTATGACATTCATGGAGAATCTTGGCTTTGAGAGCTGATCCCGGAACTGAGAAAATTCGGCCTTTGTAATAAATGAGGTCCTTCATGACTCTGAATTTGTCATCATGTATTTTTCCATCCAATAGTTGAAAAGTGAACTGATCATTTGCATATTCCACTATCAAGTGATCCTTCCAGTGAACTGACGTACCAGACATGGAAAAAATGGATGGCCTCCTGGATAATTCATTGGCTACTGCGTTGTTCTTCCCTTTGAGAAATTCAATGTCAAAGTCGTAGGCCTGTATTTTTCTTACCCATTTTTGTTGTCTTTCATTCAAATCCTTTTGCTCCAATAGATATTTAAGACTGTTATGGTCTGATTTCACCACAAACCTTGAACCTACCAAATATTGCCTGAATTTGGCTAGTGCATGCATGATAGCCAACATTTCTTTGTCGTAAATTTTGTAAAGTAGTTCAGGACCCCTGATTTTTCGGCTTTCATAGGCAAGAGGGTGCCTATTCTGCATTAACACACCCCTATACCGTCCCCTGAGGCATCACACTCCAAGGTGAAGGGTAGGCCGAAATCTGGAAGAGCTAGAACTGGGCAGGTGCTCATGACCTTTTTCATTCTCTCCATCGTGGCTTGGGCCTCTTCATTCCATTTGAAGGACCCTTTTTTGGTCAGGTCAATCAAGGGCATGCACAATTGAGAAAACCCTTTGACAAATTTCCTGTAGTATGTGCATAGGCCCAGGAATCCCCTCAGTTCAATGAGTGTCTTAGGAGTAGGCCATTCCCTAATGGCTATTATTTTCTCCTGGTGTACATGTACCCCTTTTCCCCTATGGTGTGTCCCAAGTAGATCACTTCTGTCATCCCAAACTCACACTTGGATTCCTTAGCCTATAGTGACTGTTCTTCCATGATTGACAGGATTTGGTCCACATGTCGAAGGTGTTCCTCCCATGTATTTCTATAAATGAGAAAGTCATCAAAGAATAATAACAAGTGTTCCCTCAACTATTTATTGAACACATGGTTCATGCAAGACTGAAATGTGGCTGGGGAATTGGTTAGCCCAAAGGGCATTACCAAAAACTTGTAATGGTCGTAGTGACACCTGAAGGTTGTTTTCGAGATGTCCTCCTCCTTCATCTTGATTTGATGGTAGCCTGAACGAAGGTCAATTTTTGTGAAGTAGATAGCTCCATGCAACTCATCCAACAACTCATCAATCCTAGGTATAAGGTACCTGTTTTTTATCATCGTTTTATTCAAATCCTGGAAGTTAATGCACATTCTCATCGTTCCATCCTTCTTCCTGACCAAGACTACTGAAGAAGAAAATGGAATTGAACTTAGCCTGATGTGTCCCATGTCTAAAAGCTCTTTGATGGCCTTCTCTATCTCATATTTATACTTCTTGGGATGCCTATAGGGTGTGGTGATAACTGGTTTATCCCCTGCTTCTAGCTCAATGATGTGCTCAAACCCCCTGTCTATTGGCACACCTGGAGGAATCGGCCCAAACACCTTATGGTGCCTGTCAAGGATCTTTTTAATCTCTGGGGTGTAGTGCACTTTTCCCTTCTCATCCACATGTGTTGAGACCTTACATTCTACTGCATACACAATTTCTTCCCTCCTGAAGATGGCTTCCATCCTTTTGGCCGTGACCACTCTGGAAGAGTTACCTATCATTCCTCTGAGCACAACCTTTCATCCTCCTTCCTCTACAAAGGAAATTTCCATGGTCTTGTAATTGGTGGTGATAGGCCCTAAAGTGCTGAGCCACTGCACCCCTAGGATGATGTTGGTGTCTGGAAGATCCATCACATAGACATCCTGAACTAGCTCATGCCTTCCCAAGGTGAGCTTCATAACTGGGATGTATCTGTCACAGGGCATAGTACTACCACCTTCTACCTCACTTTGAATCCTTCAAAATTTACTATAGGTATGTGCCTCCTCTTTAGTAATGTTGCATCAATGAAATTGTGGGAAGCTCCTCCATCAATCAGAACCG
>SNQJ01S0038131.1:25686-40076 GCA_010110895.2 Picea sitchensis | reverse complement strand
TTGCGTTGGCAATACTAATCTAGGGACATCTATCTTTGGACCCTCATATCCAAACTGTAGTACTCCTTGGTACTCCATGCCAGTTGTTCCACAAAGTCTTCAACTTGTTCCTGTTTCCCTTACTCATCTATGAATGTGGTCATGCAAGGTCTAGGGTTAGCTATGCTACCTGAATGTCGACCAAGTTGTTCATCTGTGAACTTAGGCATGTATCTTCTCTAATTGACCCTACTACCCATCTGACCTTGGGCCGTGTCTCTTTCCAGACTTATTTTAGATCTGGGGGCTTTCTCCGGATTATATCTGATCTCCTCATGGACTCCATCAGATCCACCAACCTCCTTATTCCCATACATATCAGTGTTCTTCCCTTGATGGGTCACTTGCATCATAAGTTCATTTAGCTTGGATTGATTCTTGTTCATTATATGCAGGTTCTCATCAACCCTCTTCAAGGTTTCAGAGAGTTCGGCCTATCCCTTTCTATTGGTTTCATCGTACTCGCTCAAGTGTTGGACCGATGTGCTTTCCGTGCAGTTGATGGATTGTTGGAACTTGTCAAACTCAACTACTATGAGAGCCAAGCCTAGAGGCTCATGGTCATCCCATGACCCTTCCATTTTTGCCTCTGTTTCACTGCTCGGCTTCTTCCTTCGACCCATGAAAATACCATTGTACCTCTACATGCTTCGATCCTTCCACAAGTTTGGAGGATCGAAGATCTGATACCACTGTAATGATCCCAAGCCAAAATTTTCACTTTAATCACTAACTACCACTAATTTGTTTTTGTGCAGGTGTTTATTGAGTTATCCAGTTATTCAGTGCATTCATACAAGATTCATTCAACACATGAAGATAACATTACATTCAAGATATAAAAGCATAAGAAAGATCTGACCTTTTATTATGAGCAATATGGAAACCAATACAATAGATAGCCAATCTGGAATAATCCTCAGATGGCTTGGAAGACAATGGATATGAGATGCTACAAAATTCTCTGCCGATACAAAATAAGCCTCCGAAGGCTGGATAAGAAATGGAGATCGCTACAAATTGTCAAACCCTCCAGCTGAAGAGTGCAACACTCCCATAGAAGACTAAAACCCTGAGGAATCTGGCATCCAAATTATACAATTAGATATATTGAGTGTCAATTTCATAGGAGAGTTAAAGAATGTTTTGATAAGGTTGGAATCCAATCCCAAAATGCACTTGACAATTTACATCATTGTAGTTGACATCCCAGGTACTAACGGTTTACTTTTAAGTAGGGATTGGTCGGTTATGTTGAATGGATACTTTTATACTTACTAGTCACACTTATGTCTACCTTGCAATGGAAAAAAAAATAAAATCAAGGTAGATAAAGAATAATACATGAAACATGTGGTGAAAATTTTAAATTACACTAATGAACCCATAATGTTCAATCATTCTATTTTAGGGAACTACAATTATGATTCTTTCTTTGGGAATCACATTGTTGGAATTTATTCTTATGCATAATCAACCACGCAATATGAAATCCTTCATTTCACTTAGATTTTTTATCTTAATTGTGATATAGTAGATAGGATTGACACTAACTCGGATGTACAACCTAACATAATGTTTAGGATAAATTATATGTGTATGTTAATTCTACTGACCAAAAAAGTTTAGAAAATAAAACAAACTATGACTCCCAAACTAAATCTAAGGGTCATCCTAACATGTGGACTCTATTATTTAATGGATCCAAGTCTCTTGAGGGTGTAGGTGTTGGCTGCATACAAAAATACCCTATTGGCAAGAGAACTTTAATTGCAGGTAGACTTGAATTCCAATGCACTAACAACATTGTTGAGTACGAAGCTCTTGTACAAGGATTTAAAAAAGAAATAGACATGAAGGTGAGGAAGATAAAGGTATTTGGTGATTCATACATTTTGATTAGATAGGTAAGAAACACCATCCATTGTCTTTCAAGTCACCTTAAACATTACCGGTTGGAGGTATGGGTGCTAATCAATAATTTTGATGCATTTAACATCGGTCATCTTCCTCATTCATTAAATTATGATGCATATTTGTTAGCTAATGTTTCATATAAATTAATTCAATCAGAAGGATTGATGACTAATACTTTTTATGTGGAATTATTGTATAGGCCTTCAATTCCTGAAAACACAAAAAACTTGAGAGTCTTTGATGATGATCAATAGATCATAATTTTTCTACATATTGAATAGAATTTCAAAGATTCTATCATACATGAAGGCCAACATTATCAAGATGTGAATTTTTATTCTCCTAACTCAACAAGTGAAGTAGTGGGGACTAAAGTCACTCCAATCAATAACATCCCCAAAAATGTGGTAAGTCTTGAAAAGATTTATGAAATCCAAGACAACTTCAAGGAAGTGACAAACTACAAAACAAACAACTCAACCATGCAATTTTAAGTAATAAATATTGGAACAAGTATCATGCCACAAAATATCAATCTTGGAAGAAATTGTTCCCCAGCTGAAAATCAATCATTCATCAAGTGATTAAAGTAATATAAATATATATTTTCCTAGACATATTATGATCTAAAGAAACATGAGACTAAAATAATCCAACATATCATCCCCATGAATCCCTAGACAAATCTTTTTCAGTAAAAGTTAAGAAAGATGCATCCCAACTTAGAACTTCAGGTAAAGGATGAATTGAATAAACTACTAGAAGCAAGAATAATCTTCCCAATCAGGCACACCCATTGGATAGCTAACCTTGTACATGTAAGGAAAAATAATGGGTACATTAGACTATGTGTTGATTTCAGAAACTTGGATACGTCTTCAGAAAAGGGAAAATACCCTATGCCACCCATGGATCAAATCCTACATTGTGTCTCTGGTTCTGAAATGATCTCTCTACTAGATGGTTTCCCATGATGACTAATTGAAAAATTCCTTCCAAACCAAATGGGGGACTTATGCCTATAAAAAAAATGCCCTTCAAACTAATCAATGAAAGGGAAACTTTTCAAAGAGCCATGAACAATGCATTTATAGGACTAATTGGTAACGTTTTGGTGGTATATCTTTATTATGTTACTATCTTCTCCAAGAATAAAAAGGACCATGTATCCCATTTGAGAAAAATATTCAACAGATGTAGAAGGTATGGCGTCTCCCTGATTCCAAAGAAATATATATTTGCAGTCAATGAAGGAAAAACATTAGGATTTGTTGTGTCCAAATATGGTATAATGATAGATCCTAAAAGAACTGAATCTATCTTAAAATTCTATTTCCCCAAAATAAAAAATATATGCAATCCTTACTTGGGAAAAAAAATTGTGAGAAGGTTTGTTCCAAGATTTGCATAAACTATTAAATATCTCCAATATATGATAAAGAAGAATGTTAATTTTAAATGGGCCTCCAAAGAAAAGGAATTTTTTTTAAAGATTAGGGAAGAAATAGCTAAATCCTCAACATTAATGAGCCCATATTTTTGTAAATATTTCATATTATATACCTTTTCTTCTAATATTGCATATATATAAATCCTCACATAGAAGAATGGTGAAGGAAATGAATTCCTAGTTGATTTTATGAGTTTTGGACTATAAGGAGATGATCTTGATTATCTAGAAGTAGACAATACATACTATGCACTTTTTAAAGAACTCAAACACATTAGAACATATCTACTCAAATATAAAACAAAATTGATAATACTCTACCCTACTGTGAGAAGTCTATTGGTACAGAAGGGTTTGGGAGATAAAAGGGATAACTGGATGAAAACTTTGAAAGAATATGATATGGATATAAGGCCTTCAAATATTTTTAAAGGACAAAGATTTTGCAAGATAGCAGTTGAATCAACAAGGAATATAAATGATGAAGAGCAACTCTATGAAGACCAAAATATGTTGTAAAGAGAAGTTTTTTATATCCCTGTCAACATTGATCCATGGTATTTTTAGATGAAGTATTATCTGACTCATGGCATTGCCCCAAAATAAATGGAACCAAAAAATAAAGGAGCTCTTAGGCTCAATTCAACTCAATACCACCTTGCCCAAGGAACACTGTTTAGAAAGAACTATGATGGTGTTCTCCTGAGATGTTTAGAGAAATATAATGTTGAAAAGGTCATATTTGAATTTCATGATGGTCCATCTCAAGGACACTTTGTGGGATACAACACATCACAAAAAGTCCTCATGGTAGGTTACTATTGGCCCACATTATTCAAATATTCACATGCATATGCAAGGAGATTCCAAGCATTTAAAAAATAAACGAGAAGAAAAAATAAACATGCCTTTCCTCTGCAACCATTTTCAATTGAATTCCCATTCCAAAGATGGGGTTTATATGTGATAAGGGACATAAACCCTAACTCTTCCCAGCTACACAAGTACATCCTAACTACAATAGATTATTTCACCAAATGGACTAAATAAATTCCTATCAAGGTGGTGAATGGATATCAAGTGATATATTTCCTTGAATCTTATGTTGTAACCAGATTTGGTGTTCCAAAATATTTAGTGTTTGACAATGCCAAATATTTATCTTCATTGAAATAAACTAAATTTGCACCTAAAAATAACGTCAAGGTAAAATATTCATCCAATTATTATCCTCAAGGTAATGGGCTAGTTGAATCAAAAAATAACAACCTGATAAAAATATGGAAAAGACTATAATAAAACACGCAAGGAATTGGAACTTGGACCTCCCTAATTCCCTATGGGATGTCAGAGTAACAACCAAGGCTTCCCCATGAAACTCTCCATTTTTTCTTGTACATGGACATGAATTTATTCTACCCACTCATACTTTCCTGCCCTCTCTAAAATTTTCTCAATATTTCCATGACAAAAAATACCTAGTAATGCAACAAAGACTAAACATGATCCTTAAAATGGAAGAGGAAAGAGATAAATATACAAATAAATTGATGCAACATCAATACTTGATCAAAAGGTGGTTTGAAAAAACCTCTATACAAAATAAAGACTTTCAAGAAGGTGATCTGGTTCTTAAATGGGATAAGGATAGTGAAATGAAAGGAAAGCACACTAAATTTAAAAAATTGTGGCTAGGTCCATATCAAATACATAATAATATTGGGTTGGGAACTTTTAGACTTAGAACATTTGAGGGAGACATGGAGGAGATCCTTGTAAATGGTCAAATTATTAAAATATACTTCTCCTAATCACTCTTGGTGATGTAGTTTTGCACAAACTAGGTTTCTTTACTCTTTGCATTTTCCTTTTGAGTGTTGCAAATGCTTTCAGATTAATTTTTTTTTTTTAGATTTTCTTTTATTTTCTAAATTAGTCTTCTCTTTTATTTCAAATCAATTCTCTATTGATCATGCTTCAATTTCCATGCATATTTTCCAACAAGAGATCAAAATTGTTTAGCAAAATAAAATCTTAGTTGTGTATAGAAGTGACAAAGTTTCCTTGCGTTATTTTTTAAAAGAAACAAAACATACTAGATGTTAAGACCAAATGGGAATGATTAGATTAAATTTGTTTTGAAGAGAGCCCTAGGTTATTAAAAGTAACTATAGATATTCCTAATTTGCAGATTGCCTACGTATGTGTGATCACTCTCATGCTAAGCTTGTTGGTTTTAAAAAGGAAAAAAAAAGGTGACAACCATATGTCTTTTGAATATTTGTGAGACTATCCCCTTTTACATGACATAAAGGAAATGCAAAGATTTTATCCAAGGTATACCCACAAAGGACAAGGTATTAAGCGGGGCTAGCATATCTAAGAAACTCTTGTATCACCCCAATTCCTAAAAAACCAAAATTGAAAAGGAAATACTTATATTACAAATCTTTAAGGGTGGATATGCAAAGTACAATGGTAAGGAAGTTGAAAGCACTATATATAGTGTGGGAAGTAAGGACAAGGTACTAACTGAGGCTAGCATATCAAAGAAACTCTTGTATCACCCCAATTCCTAAAAAACCAAAATTGAAAAGGAAATACTTATATTACAAATCTTTAAGGGTGGATATGCAAAGTACAATGGTAAGGAAGTTGAAAGCACTATAAATTTGTGTGGGAAGTACAAGTAAACCTGTTAGGGATATGGATGCTCTCTAGAAGTGGGGATATTATTGTATGATACTGAGGAAACTTCATCGAGGCTATGGATTCTCATTAGAAATGAAGCAATGTTGGGAAAAGAGAGATAAGGAGCATACATTAGCCTATAAATAGTCAAGATTACTCCTTTGTGGTGTCTTACTCTCCTAAGATTTCTGGGTATGAATTAAGTTAATGAACCAATCCTTTATCATCTCACAAAACTTATTTAGACGATCATATTAGCTATATGAATTTATCATCTTTCAACATAAATCTAAATGATGTGGGATCCATGGTACAAGTAGACCTGTAAATATTTCATATTGGGAACAAAATGAAGCAATATAATTTGGAGGTACCTCTAAATTCAAAGATAATTGGTTCTTCCCAGTGATTCACCATTTTTTGTGCCCCTAAAAAAAACTATTAAAATTATCTACCTTATCGAATTTCAGTGGGTACCCCCCCTACCAAAATTTTAGAAAGGGATTTGATCACTACTAACTTGATTTTCTACTGATACATGAGACTATTGATCACACACTTATACTAAAAGGGGTTGCGGGGGGGGGGGTGAATCAATATAATGCTATATTTTTATTTTAACATTCATAAACCATAATGAAGCAATCCCATAAATGTAACAACTAGAAGACACAATATTTAACGTGGAAACCCTTTTGAGAGAAAACCACAAAAACTTGTTTTTATAAATTTGTAGGAACCCACCTATAGTTACAATTGTTAGTAGGAACCAAACTACAAGAGGCAGTGATCCCCTCTACTTTTTGTAGGAACCGACCTACAGGAGACACCAATCCCCTCTTTTGTTTGTAGGCACTGACCTACAAGAGACTACAATCCCCTATGTTGTTTGCAGGCACCGAAATAATGGAGAGATTGATCCCATCTGTTGTTTGTAAGAATCAACCTACTGGAGACACCAATCCCCTCTTCTATTTGTAATGTAGGAACCAACCTACTTACAAGTTTACAAGTTCTTCATATGCAATTCCTTCACTAGTCTTCTTGATGCTTCTATCCTCACAAAACATTCCATGCGCTCATTACTTCTACTTTCGTCAGATTTGCTCTGCGCTCATTACTTATGCTTTCTCTTTGCCTTTGTTGGGTTGAGAAAAATGTATAAATATTCTCCTTGTTACTCTGTTTTGTGATATATTCTTTGTTGACTTTTCTATTAATTTGAAGTAATTAGGGAAGAAAATCGTTAAAAAGTCTTTAGGAAATATTATTGAATGATATTAGATATTTTTTGAACTTTGGTTTGAATTGTTTTGATTTTATGCAGAAATGGACAATTGTTGTTAACTAAAGATAATTAAGAATATCATGAAGATGCATAGGCCATTAAATATCGAAGAAATCAGGCACAAAACGGTTCAAATGAAGATTGACTTTTTATCTTGCAATCTTCATAAATAGTAAAAGTAATCCTAGGGATCTATCGATCCTCAAGATAGCTTAATTTACTTATCTCATTGTAATATATAAAGAATAGTGAACGATAGAGAGATACACAAACAAGAGTTCAGATCTCTTAATTGTTGACACTATGTACAACAATCCCATTGTAAATGATTTATCAAATATGGAATTAATGAAAGCTTCAAGCGTTTTGATCATTTCTGTGTACTGAGTTTTTCGTAGCAGTATCTTCTGAAGACCGTGGGCCCAGTCGACATAAGATACTGTCTCATATGTAATCTTATCAATTATGTTATAGTTATGTGATTCGAATTTCCTTTCAAACAATTAAGATAGACTTGTTAATGTGTTGATATTTTTATGAATTGGTTATGTTGTTCCATTCACAGAGAATAGATATTCCATTTGGAGATTATTGATTGTTGTTTCATTTCCATTTGTTGTTAATTTGTCACTTTTGAATTCCTTTCAGTTAAATTCACATTTGGTGTTCCTTTCGTTAAATTCACATTTGTGGTTCCTTTCATTTAATTCACATTTGTTGTTCCTTCTTATTCAGTAGATCAATGTTCCTTTCCAATACATTAATTAATCATTGAGAGATTGATTCATTAAGTGTTTTCGTAGACTAAATTAATGTTTCTTATATAGATGAATGAATTCAATAAAGTGATTGATGCTTTGATTCATGGTGTGTTTTTTCTCAGAATACATTAAAGTTATTAGTTTCAGAGTGTTTAGTTAATGTGTGAAGAACTTGATTATTGCAGTAATTTAGATAGACTCAGATTTGTTGTAACTAAATTATCTACATGATTTAAACCTCTACGACTATCTGCATAAACTTTGCTGACATTCTTGAGAAAAAATATAAATCCTCGGTTGATAAATTAATGTCAGACTAAGGATGTTTTTAGGACATCTTTAGAACCCAACAACCTTCACTATATCTTCTTTCTTATTCTTCTACTTCTACCTGAGATATTCCTTTACATTTTTTTCTTGTTAGAATGCCATATTTATTTTCTATAACACCATATGTAATCTTTGTTAATATTTTATCTTCGCTCCTTAAATGACATTTAATTGTCATTCCTAAAATGATATGTATAATAATATTAAATTTTCACCCACACACACATTATTTCTCACAACCCTATTCTCATTTTATATTTTACCATTAGTTCTACATGAAAAGTCATGTTCATTTGAAAAGACATGACTTTTGTTAAATACATAATTAATTTCCCCCTTTTTTATTTTATTTTTTTATTTTTTTATTTTTCAACATACCATGGGTAAAATACCACCATGGGTTTTAAAACCATGTTCAAATACCATGTGCATTTTTACTCCACTTTCACTTTTACCTTTTTTAATCCACTTTCATGTTTACTCCACTTTTGCGTAACTTCATTTCTAATCCACGTTCATGTTCACTCCACTTTTATGTAACTTCATTTCTAATCCACTTTCACGTAACTTCATTTTAAATCCACTTCCACATTTATATTTATTAAAGTCACATTTCCTTTAAATATATATATGCGAATACTTCCTTACCTTTGACATAAATGAGAATAATTTATTCAACAATCTCCCCCTTTGTTGTTGATGGAAACCCTATACTCAAAAACATGTAATCCTCCATAAATAGAAAGAATTATTCCTTGTCTAGAAATCTCCCCCTATTTGTAATTATCCTCCCCCTTTCTGAAAATATCCTCCTTTCTATAATTCTTCCCCTTTGACATCAATGGAAAAGGTATGCTCCCCCTGAGTTGTTCTTAGTTACTAATAAGATGAGAGGGATATCACTCCCAACTTCTGTCTGAGATATTCAAATGTTTCTCTGGGAAGGGGTTTTGTAAAAATATATGCAACTTGTTCCTCGATGGTAATGTGTTCCAAATTGACACTTATTTCAACTATCTATTCACTCGGGAAGTGGCACTTATGGGAATATGTTTCGTCTTTGAGTCCATAATATGATTATTTAAAATGTTTATTGCACTTTTGTTATCACAGATGATTGATATTGGTTGATCATATTCTACCTTGATATCCTGAATTTTTTTCTTCATCCAAAGAACTTGTGTTGTGCAATATGGTGTTGCGGCAATATACTCATCTTTTTTTGTCGATAGAGAGACTGGATATTGTTTCTTTCTCAAACAAGACATTAGAATGTTTCCTAGAAAGAATGCTCCTCTACTTTTGCTTTTTTTTACTGCTTGCCCAATTTTCATTTGTATATGTTGTTAGAGTAAAATATTCATCTCTCAAGTACCATAAGACAAAGTCCAAGGTGGCCTTTATATATTTGAATATACGTTTTACTACTTGTAAATGAGTTTGTTTTGGTGCAGCTTGAAATCGTGCAACCAATCCTATTGTTTTCATAATAGTTGGTCTTGATGCTGTCACATATAGTAGAATTCTAATAATTGACCTATACAATGTTTGATTTTCTTTTGGAGATTCATCATGTTTTCTCAATTTACAACCTATGACCGTGGGTGTATTGATTGGTGCACAATGTTCCATTCTAAATTTATTCAATTTTATCTTAAGAAAAATCACATAGCACACAACTTTCCCCCTTTAATTTGTTCTATATACAAAAACTACTCAAACATGATACAAAAAAACTCTTTAAGAAGTACAAACAATGTCACCAAAAACACAATATAATTATTCCATGTTATTATAGATAGTCTCTATATCCAACATAACCAAGAGTGCATCTCTTACAACAATCTAACATGCTTTGATCAATCTCAACAAATCCAAGTCGATTCAACAAGAAACAATTGAGTTAACAAGAATACATGAGTTGGATTCACATATCAACAACTTCAAGTATTCCCCCTCTAAGGGATCAATAAGTATCAACAACAATTCTTGTCGAAAATTCCAGTCGACAGACRACATAGTTGAAAATTAGTCAAAAAATACTCAATCAAAACTCCATTCGACGGACAACCTAGTAGAAACTTAGTTGAAAAATACTCAATCCAAACTCTAGTCGACTGTCATGTTGGGTCGATCCTCTATCGACCACTTCCAAGAAAATCATCGGTAAATAAGAGAAACATTGCATGACTATAAAGTTCATGATACACAATTATATGAAGTCCTCAAACATCTGATCAAATGATTCCATGTCCATCCATCAATCCAACCACAATCTATCCTAATAGTTGGAATTGGTCCACAATTTTGTCTTTCAGGTTTCTACTGCAAAGATCTAAAAGCATGATTTCCATTCCTTCAATTTTTATGGTGAGGATGATGATAGGGCACATATTTTTGTGTTGGCTAACCAAAGGAAGTACGATCAAGGTTAGGTTCACTTATAAGAGTATAACAACCCAATGTAACAAAAATAATGTCATTTCTAACAACATGCTCAAATTTTGTCATGTGAGGAGCATGCATATCATAAATTTGTTCCACACAATCAATAGTAGGTTATTCTTCTATAAAACTAGTCTGAACTCCTCCTAGAATAAATACAATTTCCTTGGTTTAGAAAGGCTAGGTGTAGGTAGGGATGAAACAACAACATCATATCCAAAACCAGTCTCAATGATTGGATACCTTTGAAAATTGATGATATCATCTAATATTTCAATACTCTTTTGAAACTTAAAGTTTCTGTTCAACTGAGAAATTGACTTTTCCAAATCCTTTCTTAAGGAAACAAGTTCAACTTCTAGCTTCTTGCAATTTTATTCCTTTTCCTTCAGCTGAATTCTCACCACTTATTATACCCTTATTTCCTATTCTAATTGAACATTTAGGATTATGATGACCATTTATAATTCTTCAAGGATTTGTGACATTTTGTCTTTTGAATCAAGATCCTCTTCTTCATACTTATGCAACTTCTCTTTTTGTTTCAAATTCCTTTTCCTCAACTTATTTATTTCACGCAAGGCACACATGAGTTCTTCTTCAAGATGCACTTATCCATTTCTTTCATTGTTTTCCTCTTCTTCTAAATCCATCATTTCTTTGTCTTCATCAGTCTTTGTTTCGATTCCCATAAAGATAGTTTCTTCTCTATCACTACCAAAAATTCTTTCACTTCTTTTTTTAAACGAGTCACTAACCCCTTTAGAGTAGAGGCTCTTATTTCACTTATAAGAGTTCTTATTATTTTCATGCTTGTCCTATTTGTGGCTATTGTCTTGTTGATGATGTTTTTTCTTTACGTTATAGTCTTCTTCATTATCACTACTTTCATTTTTTTTCATATGGACACTTAGCAACAAAATGTCATACTTTTCCACAGTTAAAGCATTTAAATGGAAACTTACCTTTTTTATTTTCTACATCCCTTTTTTATTTTTCTCAAAAAAATTGGCTTCCTCTGATTCTGATTCATAGTTGGAACAATCACTTGATATGTGTTTTTTTTTTTATTCATATTCGTTGAGGATTCGAAAGATGCTTCTTTCTTTGATGGTTTTCCCTTTCAATTTCTGATTTCAAATGCAGTGAGGATCCCATGCAATTCATACATGGTTAATTTATCCAGATCCTTGATTTCCTCAATGGAATAAATTTTGGCATAAAATCTTAAGGGGAGTGACCTCGACACCCTTTTCACAATGATTGATTCCACAATTGTTTCACCAAGTCCTCTTATGGTGTTGATAATTTCTTCAACATGGAGGAGATAGGCTGCAACATTTTCTTCTTATTTCATCTTCAGACTCTCAAATTGTCTTATATGAGCTTGGAGATTAGCCTTCTTGACTTTGTCATCGCCTTCATGGATGTTTCGAATTTTTTCCCAAATTTATTTCACTGATTTTCAATGCATTACTTTGAAAAAAATCGTTTCTAATAGTCCGCACAAGATGGCCTTCATGGATTTTTCATCATTTTCATTATCCTTTTTCCCGACCATATATGTTGGTGGAGTTGTTGGGTTTATATAACCAGTCATGACCAATTTCCAAATATCAAAACCAAGGGGCATTAGATATGATCACATCTTTATACTCCATAAGACATAGTTTGTTCCATCAAACAATAGAGCCTTGTTTGTATACAAATCTTACTGATTGACAATGTGTGCTCCTGAGATCTACCTTCCAGTGGTTAGGCTATTTCTAAAGGAATCAACTCTCACATCGATTGTTGAGCACACACTTATACCGATATGGGGGTGGTGAATTAGTATAAGGCTATCTTTTCATTTTTAACATTCATAAACCATAATGAAGAAATCACATAAATGTAACAACTAGAAGAAAACATATTTAATGTGGAAACCCTTTCAAGAGAAACCCACAAAAACTTATTTTTATAAATTTGTAGGCATCAACCTGTGATTACAAGTGTTTGTAAGCATCAACCTGTAGGATACACCAATCCTCTTTTCTTTTTGTAGGCACTTAACTACAAGAGACACCAATCCCCTCTAATTTTTGTAGGCATCAACCTATAACAGACATAAATCCCCTTTGTTGTTTGTAGGCACCGACCTACTAGAGACACTGATCCCATCTGTTGTTTGTATACATTGACCTATTGGAGACACTAATCCCCTCTGTTTTTTGTAATGTAGTCACCAACCTACTTACAATTTTACAGGTTCTTCATATGCAATTCCTTCACTGGCCTTCTTACTGATTCTTTCTTCACAAAATCTTCTCTATGCTCGTTACTTCTTCTTTCATCAAATCTTCTATGCACTCTTACTTCTACTTTATCTCTTCCTTCACCGGATCTTCTTGCTTCTTATTCTTCTACTTCTGCCTCAAATCTTCCTTTAAATTTTTTAGTTGAGTGTGGATTTGAGGTCGATTGAAAACTTGGAGTTAGTCTTGGAGAGTTGGTATCAGAGCCAATCCAAGTTTTGTAATCTTCAGTTCAACAATAAAATATCAACTTCTATTTATGGTATTAATATCCAATATAGTTTGGATGAATGTTCAATTTTGTACTGTATCGATTATCTTGAATGAATTTTCTATGTGAAAGAGTGTGAAAGTATCTGAGATCAATTTTACTAATATTGTGAGTCCACAGGTGATGTGACAGTTTCAATAATCCGTCTAAGTTTTGACTCACATAATTCCTGTAGGATACTTCTTGAGATAAACCTCTTTATGTACTACTTAAATTGGTAAGTTCCTCATGGACCCTTCACTGGATACAATTGATCTCTAGACACTAGACTGTAATGCAGAAGATACTCATGTTTCTCTTGCAGAATGAAGATCATCCTTCCATAATGTTAAACCTTCCTCATGTATTATCACATGAGCATTATTAATCCTTTTACCGACTAGAAACTTTCTGGTATATTGCGAGAAGAAGTTTATAAAATTAAATGGTGGAATTATAAATCCCACAATTAGATATAAATCTCTTTAGTTGACATAGCATTCACAGACCAAGATGAACTAATCCACATAATTTTTCTTGACAAATATCAAATATATTGGGATACCAAACAAGGGTTCAAGTATTCTCATCTTGGATATGTTAAACTTGCCCTTGGTCCTTTGGTTTGTCCATTTTTAAATGCTTCTTCTTTATGTGTTGTAGTATATACCATACACATAGAATTTTTTCATGCTATCATAGGAGGATTTCTTGGATCCCTTCATCAAGGTCTCTATTTTGGCACTATCTTTCCAAAGTATTATGTAATACTTTCTATACACATATCTATAACCTTATTAAATCCTACATTTTCCCACAAGTTTTTAATATTGACCTTGGTTCTCATATTTACATCTCAAATCTATGGTCATTGTTCTCTTTGGAAATGATAGTCTCCCCACTCTCACTAGCAAGTCCCATC